>SOPF01026162.1:0-51728 GCA_012979155.1 Hypericum perforatum
TAAGAACCCTAGACAAAAAGATATCAAACCTGAAAGACTGGAATAATTTGCCTTATTATTTTTATAATTGTTGGTGGTCCTTCTGGATACTTCTCTGTTAGAACATGCAACCTCTGTGGCATCTACTTTTCGACTGTCTCCGGGTCTACCATTTTGGGGCCTATGGACCACAAATTTCGCTGGGCAGTTAAATATCTCTCTCTCCGAATTCCAACAAAAAAGTGAAAAATCTCTTAGAAATCTGAATTGGATGCTGACTGCTGAGCTCTTAACAATACCAAAATACCATAAATTTTAAATGACAAAATTGTAATACGAGAACATAGATACGGACAGAAATGTGAGTCAAACAAAAATAACTTAAAACAGGCGCGTGCCCTGAAAATGGGGATCATCGTGGCGGTGAATTGGAACCCTTCCTCGAAGTCGAAGACTAAGGTCAACTTAAAACCCAAGACCCGTGCTTACTCACAAATTGCAATTTTTTTTTAAATTTTATTTATTCATAATAAGCCATCCAGAATTCGCCTCGAACAGGATTAGTCGGCCAGTGGGCCGGATACCTGGGCCTAGATCAAAAAATAAGTCATTCGGCATCTACAAAGTGCACCTATGGAAAAACAATAAATATACTTCAGCTCATTCGCTATGGAACTTCCCAATCTGGATCTAGCCATGGATAGGAACGATAATCCATCTTTCGCGAAGATCTCTTCCAGAAATGGAATAGTTTTCCATTAGTGACCATGCATTATACCATAGAGCTAAACAAAAGTAGAGATCCAAATAGAACTAAAACAACTGGAAAAACAACAAACAACCAAAACAAACTCTCACCAGGGGAGACAAAAACTCTCACAAGGAGAGACTCACTCTGTTATTCAACGGAAGAAGCTGGACAAAATAAAATAAAGGGGTTTGACCGTAACCAAAACCTTAATAACAAACAAACACAAGGAGGAAATAAACAGAAAGAAAAACAAAAACAAACGGCAAATAGTATTCTCAAGGAGTCGTGGAAACAATAGTCGAGGACTGGCCCGCCGTGGAGGGTGAAGAGCAAAGGGTGAAGAGTAAGGGGTAGGCCGGCCCGGTATGAGCCTCCCCTACCTAGGTTATCTACCTAGAAGCCAAGAATCGACTAGGTTTTTTGGAAGAGAGGACTTGATTCAGAAATTGCAATCTTGGTGTGTGCCCGATGTGCATTATTTTATTTGATATGTCAATTTACATAGTATATTAATTCTTAAAAAAAAATTATAAATTTGAATTTTGAAAAGAATAAAATATGAAGTCACATCATTTTTTAAAAGCAAAATTTAAATGTACGTCAATTTTCAAAATTAAAATAAATAATTTTTTAGGCCGGAAACATGATGTAGAAGGAAATTATCTCTGTCAAACTTAAAATATCTAAAAATGATTCAATTTCAAACTAATTTAAAATTTAGAACAGTTTATCATCTCGTACCATACTATGTCTTGCAGTTTAATAAACATACTCAAATTAAACGAACTTCTTAACGATAAACCATTGAGGTACGGTCAGAGGAAATAAAAACCTAGCATATTCTAGATAAGACTACACATTATTGTGTCATCATCGTGATATCGCCATGTGGTCCATGTACTCAGTTTTTAGTTCACTATCGTGTTTTTGACATGTCATTACTACAATGTCTCGTCATTGGTCCATGTCAGTTTTCATTTCAACTCTGATTTTTTTAATAGCTAATTGTATTAAATTCGAACATAATTTTGAATAAATTTAAAAATGTTAAAATCAATTCTGAACTAACATAAATTGTCATTTTGCAAATTAAAAAAAAATCATGTTAAGTTAAGAATATATTACATGAGAAATTAAAAAATACAAAAAAATAAAAAGCATACATCTAATGAACTTTTTTTATACATTTGTGACAATAAAACCCGCTTAATTTCTTCCTCGTCTGGGAATAAGTCTTTTCCTCAAACAAGCAAAGCATGGAGAATGGTTGTATAATTTCTTCCTCAGGATAAGGATTTAGGCATGGAGAAGGATTTAGCGTATAGGACCTATTGTGCAATGGCCACCGATTTTTTGCGTTCAATTTACAGTGTCTATTGCTTTATAAAGAACACATCATCGCTTGTATTGACCTTTTCCTTTCCTTTTGTTATTCTCTTATTTTTTTGCAATATTCAGGCCAAATAGATGCGACATTGTCGATTCTTTGTTCATTAGAGTAGGGAGTCAACGGGAATTGAATAATTTCCCTTCTCAATGGTTCATGTTCTCTTCGAACTTTCTCTACTCTCTACATCTCGTTGCTCTTTCAGTTGCTTCTAATGCCAAGATTCTACTTGGGATGTTTGCTCATGACTTTCATAAAAATCAATAAAAAAATTGTGTGTGCTAAGATATATTTCATGTGCTTCAACCAAAATATCCGACTTGATATTTTTGCTTTACTTTCAGTGAGATGCATGGTTGTATACCTCAATCCATCCTCTATATGCATGAGACAACCATTTATGACAACTTTTTATCGACTTCATATTTCTCGAGCTAAGGTCTTTGAGATTTTTTATTCGACTTTGATCGTACAAATTTTTATTTGAGCCTAAAGTCCTTGCCCAAACTTGATTGTTGCCGACGATTTTATCTTCAGTATTTTGTATATAAGAAGATATTAAAACAATATCTTCTTCAATACTCTATATTTTAAAAGTTTCTCTCATCTTTATTCAAAGGAGATAGATGTGGTTGTGGGTTTTGAAGTAGATATTTGGTGAGTTTATGCTAATGGAAAATATTTGAGAAGTATCTCGGTAGGTATGGTAGATTTTGAGGATAATTTTCAAGGTAGTTTGGCTAGATTGATGGAGGTAGACTATAATTTGGCAAGTATTAAAGATAATTTGGTGAGTTTTGAGGGTAATTTGGTAAGTTTTGAGAGTAATTAGGTCAATTTGGAGAATAATTCTGTTGGTATGGAAGAATAATTTTTGTGAGTAATTGGTGGGTCTTGGTGAGACTATGAAAGTTAGCTAAGATTTTGGCTAAGCTGAGAAAAAACTATAGGATTAGAAGTTCAGAAATTATGATTTGCAATAAATAATCTACGATCGGTCCAATCATCATCTTCACTAAATTCATTGGGATCCATATCTACAAAAAATTAATAGTTGAGATAAGAGGAGAGTTCGCAAATTCATGAGAAAAAATGATATGCCATTGGTTTCTATTTATAGAGTTCTCAAATGATTTTGGACTGCACAAATTTTACGAACATATTAAACCATACCTGTTGGATATGAATTTCTGTTATAAAATTAGTAACAACAATAAAAAAAACTATCCAAAAAATTGAGCAAAATGATAAAAAAGAATTTTTAACATTTTTATTTTTCAATTTTTTAAATTTTTTTAAAAAAAACTAACTGGATTTAGGGAGTCACGTGGCCTAGTGGCGTGGGATGCTACGCTAAAATGCGGTGATGCCACATGTGTCAGCATAGCAAAGTGGTTCGTTCAATGACAAGCTGCCATGTGACCTTGGGAGGGTGTCGTCTAAGTAAACCAACGAGATCCCGGGGAGAGAGGCATTGCTGATAAGAAAAAAAATGAAAATATAAAAAGTAAATGAGGAGAGAGGTTCGGGAGTGAGAGATGCCCTTAAACCATAGGTTAAGCCCCCATTAAACAATTATTATTTTTCAATTTATTTTAGTAATATTTGGTTTAATTGTAGTCTTATAAATAGATTTTTTCAAATATTACTTGTGTGATAAAAAAACATTATCATTAATATTATGAAATTTCATATTTTTGATATTTTTATAAATAGAATTCAATATTGACATATTTTTATTACAATCTTGTATTTTAACTTTTATTCGACCAAATTGATATTGATTGATAATAGTTATGTGATCATAAATAATAAATTCATAATCATACTTGAGTTATATTTATTTAAAAAATAGTATGAAATAGAGAAATTAATTATTTATTATAGGAACAAGATCAAACTAAGTGCACTACTATGTATATCAAATTAGATAGAAGATAGAGCTGGCATAGAAAAAAATAAGATTTATTATAATGGCAAAAAAAATGTTAGTGAGCACTAATAAAGATGTCATAACTCTTGCCTAAAACTTGAGTTTGGTATCTTTATTAGTTAATCCACAGTTAGAATATCTCAAGAGACTTGAA
Source organism: Hypericum perforatum (assembly GCA_012979155.1). Lineage (NCBI taxonomy): Eukaryota > Viridiplantae > Streptophyta > Magnoliopsida > Malpighiales > Hypericaceae > Hypericum > Hypericum perforatum. The sequence continues at coordinate 4,205 of SOPF01026162.1, forward strand.
TTAAAATAGTCCAATAGTCACCGATAAAATATATATTCGAATATTCATAAATGTAATGCATTTGGTTATACGTTTTTGAGATATACTTTTTATTATTTTCATTTATATATTTTCTATTTTCTGGTACAAAGTAACACCAAATACATAATTAATTCAAGCATAAATTATCTTTATTTTCAGAGGTTTGATCCTCTTTTGTCTAGGGTTCTCACTTTCCAAAACTAAGTTTTCTACTTTTTTATTTTTGGTAAAAATAGACTCTGGTACTTTGGACATAATCAAAAAAATTATGAGGCAAATCCCTCTTGAAAGAAACAAAAAAACTATTTTTTTGTTAAATTTTACTATTTTTGTAAAAAAAATTATAGCCTACTCTTCACCTACTTTTCTCGAGAAAAAAAGCTAAAAATATTTCACGTTCTTGCCCTTCTTTCACACTTTTGTGTACTCCACCATCATCAACCTTCTCGCTACTTAACAATTCACTATTTGTCCCTTCCTCTTCTCCTTTTAAGTAATCCATTTTGGTTGTTTCTCTTCTTCACCATTATCTCCCACAATTTCTCCCAAATTGGAAACCCCAATTTTCTTTAATTTAGTGTTTTAACTATCAATGATGATATGGACCATTTACAAACTTTAGAATTCATATTCAAAGGTAAGTCGACAATTTATGACAATGTCGACCCCGAATGACATTATTATAAAGAGCTAGTTGAACATACATAAAAAGTATTTGGGCAAATTATCCCCTAGTCTCTGTACTTAATCATAATCTCCTTTAGAATCCCTACTTAAAATTATTTAGTCGTCCTAATATTTTGAAAAAATATTGGTCTTAGGTCCCTGGTTGACTTTGGCACCCATTTTTTATTTTTTTTGTCATGTGAAATGACTCTTTTACCCTTTAAAAAAACCATTTTTTGTCTTTTTGTGAAAGGATAAAATAATCATTTCACATGATAGAAAAAATGAAATAATGGGTGTTGAAGTCAACAAGGGACCTGAGACTAATATTTTTTAAAAATACATGGATTTTTAAATCATTTATAAGAAAGGAGAGACCCGATAGGAGAATATGATTAACTTCAGGGATTAGGGGATAATTTCCCAAAGTATTTTTTGGTCAATCTAGATGTGGTATTTTCAAATTCAGACTACTAGGGAATTAAAAATTAGTGAAGATGATGATATTTTGTTCATGTTTGAGATGTACATGAAAAAAGTTATTAGAATTTTATTGAAGAGGATTAGGAGATATACACATTTTTGTTATAATTCTAAGAAGGGTGTTGTTTGCTGCAAAATTAGACTTGATATATCAAGGTTGTAGTGGATACATGACATCAAAGAAGATGGTCCTTCAGGTGTTATAGAGAATGAAGGTGGTCCTTTTGGTGGCATATAGTTTGAGGAAGTTTCTAAGGATATTAGTAATAATGTTTCTCAAGTTTAGGGTGATGAAGTAGAGGTTGAAGATCAAGTACATATTGTTGAAGTGGAGGTTGAAGATCAAGTGTAGGTTGCTGAAGTGCAGGTTGAAGATCAAATACAGACTGCTAAAGTAAAGGTTGAAGATCAAGTGTAGGCTGCTAAAGTAGAGGTTGAAGATCAAGTGTAGACTACTAAAGTAGAGATTGAAGATAAATATGTGTGATAAAAAGTATATACTAAAGAGAAATACGTGCAATATATAGTGGATGCAGATGTTGAAGACTAGGAATAAGTGTAGATTGGAGTGGATTTTGGTGAGGAGGAAGTGCAAGCTGAAGTTAGTATTGCTAAGGAAGAATTATAGGATAGAATAGATTATGTTGAGGAGGAAGTGCAAAATGAAGAGGATGATGATAATGATGTCACCATCATATCTCATGAGTCTGTAAAAATATTATATTATTATGGTAGATACGAGATTAAGTCATCAATAATGACAAGGTGAGATGTAATGTTAATAAACTATGCTCAGAAGATCATATCTCAATTTTGATTGGTTTAAGGTGTTTATGGTAAAGTTGTTACAAGATAAATACTTATGTCTCCAAGTTAAAATTGGGCATTAGATCACTCCTAAATAGATTATTGAGCAAGTTGCTGACCTCTTAAGAGTAAACTTTAATTTGAAAAAAATATTAAGACCTACTCTTACAAAATAGGTTGTTAATCTTGAGAATTAGAAACTACAGAAGGCCAAGACATATACTAGGATGAAGATTCCAAGTTTACATATTGAATTATATGCTCATATCTATGTCTGTTATGATTAATTATATACCCTAAACCCAAGTTATATCATGAAGTTAGAGTCAACATAGTAGGCCTCATAATCTTCATGAGATTTTTCATCTGCTTAAAATAAAATGAAATACAGTTTCATTAATGGTTACATACCTTTCATTAGTATCGATGACTGTCACTTAAAAGATCTATATAAAGGCACTTTATTGGCTGTTATAAGCCTTGGTATAGATAATGGGATCATACCAATAGTTTGTGCAATAGTAGGTAAGGAGAATGACTAAACCTAAGTTTGGTTTCTTAAGCTCTTAAATGATTGTGTGGGTGTCTATGCTAGTGAAAAAGTGTTAACCTTCTTTCATGACAAATGGTAAAAAGTAATTATTATAGTGTTTAGTGCATTAACTTTTTAGAAAATACTTATATATTAATAAAAACTTATATTAATATAGGATGGAGATTAAATAGAGCAGGTTTTACAAGAAGAATCCAACTTGTATTAATTCTTGTCATTGTGACTTTAGGTAAAAAGTGCTAAAAGAGAAGCTCAGATTATACTTTTACAAGAGTTCATGATAACTTCATAAAGAAATAATGAACCATATTTGGGAGAGGTAGAATTATTTTATTAAAGTTTTTGCTAACTTTTTTATGTGATTATTTTGTAGTTTTTAAGAAGATTATTAACTCTTAGTGATATGTCATCCTAGACACCTGAAAGTTCAACTATTGCAAACTCTAGTGTTCTAAAATTTAGAACATGCAAAGAAGTTAAAAAGAAGAATAGCTGTAATTAGAGGTAGACCACTACTAGAGGAGGAGCCACAATACGAGGAATAATTACAAGAAGAGGTAGACCTATTGCTAGAGGAGGAGCTGCAACAAGAAAAATAACTACAATAAGAGATGAACCTATAACAAGGGATCGACCTGCAACTATTAGAATTAAGAATTTGAAAAGAGAAGAGCAATTATTAGAGGATGAAAATCTATAAGAATAGGAAGAAATAGAATAGGAGGAATAGTTGGGGTCAGAAATCATAGTGACATTTGTTTGATATGTAATAAATAAATTTAAACTTAAACACCATCTACCTTTTAAGTCAAACTTCTTTGCTACGAACAACTTTTGATGTTATTAGTATATAATCGTCATGTCCTTGGGATTTGAAGTCTTAGATATGAACATTTTTTTCTTTATTGATATGTAATCATTATGACTCTATGATTTAAAGTCTTAGCTATAAACAAAATAAAATATTTTTAACAATGAAGAACAATTTTATTCTATTTTGCTTCGACAAAGTACATCATTTTACAATCAACTAAAAATATAATACAATGTTACAGAAAATCAAGATAAACATTATTTTCTTCAACAACACTATTGATTTCTCTTGCTCTTTCAACAATTCTTCATCATTTTCAAATCTTGAAGAACTGATTCATCTTCTTTAGTTCGATGTTGTTTCATACACTCGTCATATCCTTTATCTGGCACATACCAATCAATCCATAGAGAAGAATAATACGACCGACCTTAAATTTTTTTAGACTTGAAAATCTTGACCCACACATGAATATTATATTTGTAATTGATGTTTATGTATCTCAAAATATCGTATAACTTATACAAAGAATTAGAGGATGACATGATCCAATTTTAATAGCTAACCCAAAATTCATCCTAAATACTTTGTCTTCAAACCTAGTATACTCTAGGTATTATACCTTCAGACTCAGACCCTTCAACAATCTCTAAGCCACGTAACCCAGACCCCTTAACTCTTAATTGTAGCCATTTCTCACCTTTCATTCTCAATGAAAAAATGATGAGAAAGAAGATGGGTGGAGAAGAAAAATAAGAGAGAAAGAGAAATAGGTAAACAAAGGCTTCGACATGTGCGTTTTTAGAGAAATATAATAAAATTTAGGGTAAATTACTCAATAGTCTCTAGTCTTGATCATAATCTCCTCTAGGGTCCCTATCTAAAAAATTATTTGGACATCTTTGTTTTATTACAAAATATTGGTATCAGATTCCTATTTGTCATCATTAATCATTTTTTCAATTTTTCGTCAATAATATGACCAAAATACCCTTATTCCAAAAATCACCCCCACCACCCCTCCTCCTCCTCCTATGTGCACTCCCCTATCATCGCCCCTACCACCAACCCTCCCTCTCCTGCTCCTCCTTCGTCCCTCCCCTACCCCCGCCAAAACATTATCATACAAAGTAGGCCAATCCTTCTTGGGCTTGCCAGGTGTCAAGCATAAAGTATAGTCTGAGATCCTGGAGATGATAGAGGAGGCATCTGATCGACCCTGCACAAGCAAATGAGCTCTCTCGGTTAGTTGACCCACTGATGAGCGAGTTGATGTTGCTATTCTAAGATGAATTTTGGAGAAGAGGAATAGTCAGATGCAAAAAGTGTGAGGACTGATGGCGAGGGTGAGGCGAGGGAGGGGGAGGGGATGGAAGAGGAGGAGGGGAGGCAAAGAGAAGGAGGGTTGGTGTCAGGGATGTGGGTGGGGGAGAGGAGGAGAAGGGTTGGTGGCGGGGGTGGGGTGGGGGAGGGATATGATTTTTATTTTTTATTTTAAGGGTATTTTGGTTATTTCATTGACAAAAATTAAAAAAATATTGAGGAAGTCAACTAAGAACTTGAGACCAATATTTTTTTAATAAAATAGGGATGGCTAAATAATTTTTCAGAAAGTAGGGACCCCAAAAGTGATAGTAATTAAGACCAGGAATGAGGAATAATTTGTCCTAAAATTTAACAAAGAAAGGGTATTTTGGTCCTTTCAAGTGAGAGATCGTCACAGAAAAATTCTGGTTCTACTCCAAAAAACACAACATTCTATTTTTACCAAAACTTAGGGACATAAAACTCAATTTTTGAAAATAAGGGGCCCAAAACAAGAGGACCAAATCTCAAAGACTAAAAAATAATTTTCCCTTAATTTAAACCTAAATTCTTGTCCAATCATCGTGATATCCGTATCTTTTTGGGCGAAACAACATCATAAGATTTGCAAATAAAACCAAAAAGTCTGGGACTCCGTTGGGTTGCAGTTATAATGGGAGGGCGTCCACGGCCGGATTTAATTAAATAGGGCATAAAGTGGGGGAATATTTCTGGAAAGAAGAGCTTGGCAGCTTGCATTTAAGTAAACAAAGTTGTCAAATTGGTACATCATCCCTGTCCTGTTCAACAAGCATTGCTCTTCCGAACTACTAAATGATGTATTAATGAGTGGGATGGTGACACGAGTATGAAGACGGAAATCAACCGACAAAAAAAAAAGTCGAGACTGGATTAATTCATTCAATAAGTATACAAATACTGGGTAAGAGGCGGAACGGGGGTGTCTGCGGGGTCAACAATTACATTTTCTTATTTGTGCTATGTCCGAATTTATGTTCCACAATCATGCTAGGGGACGAAAAGGAATAGTTTTTCATGACCAACTAGTAGGAAACGGCAGCGGATAATCTGTTTACCTGTCTGTTGATTGGCCCAGTCAATGTAGGTTTCGTTTCTTCTCCACCACATGTTCTTTTTGTCACACGGCTAAAAAAATGAATGGATATTGAGTAAACTGCAGTGTAAAAGGAAATATTGGCGTCACTGTCCGATTTACCAGCACGGCGGGAAAACTGCCGCGGCTTCTTGCATGATGGAAGGAGCGACTATAATTAGTATTGTCGGACAATTTGATTTTTTTTAATATCATCAATCATGATATTTATTTAAGAGCGATTTTTAGTATCTTTTACATTAATATGAGTAAATCAATGTTTTATTAAGTGAATTCATATGTTGTCATGCTGATCGGCATATATTCAAATATATAAAAAAAAATTGTTGACGCCCAACTAAGGTTTATCTTACCGTGATCAAGAAATAGTTCCGATATCTAAATAGAAAATTTAGAATGGAAGGAGAAAACCCATCCTACAAGCGGGAATATAAATATGTGTGTGTGTGAATATCCAATGTGTTATATTTTATTTAACCTCTAATACATGCGGTAGAGCCAAACACCATTTGATCCAAGGGCAAAGACAGTATAAAATTTTATGGACGTACATAATTTAAATCTTCGTGTCGTATAAAGAGCTACATTAAAAATATAGGTTGTCAAGTATTGTTAGTTTTTATTTAGGAAGTGAGCCACTCATTTAATATATGGTCTTACAATATTATATTTCATTTGATTTTCATAATTATAATATAAAAAACAAATTCATGATATTTTTATTTTGAAAGACGTCTGTCATCACTGAAATTGTATTTTCGATGTCAGGTTTTATTTCTTATAGTTTATTCCGTTAAAAGATAACAATTAAAATAGGTTTCACTGACACTCGAGGTAACAACCTAGCTATATCGGTTGATTTATAAAAGAAAAGAAATTATAAGCCTGATTTTTGTAAAATATATTAGAACTACGAAATTTTGCGAATTTTTTTGAGTTGATGATGCCTTGATATTTGGATGTCAGTTGCACTAACGACGTCAAATTTGAGCTGGTCTATATATTTAAAAATTGGCTTAAATATGAATATAAATCTGGGACCTTTATGCACGAGGAATTTTATAACCAAGTGGTTGATATTTGATTTATTTTTTTTTTTGTGTAAACTAGAGTGAGTGGTCATAGAAAATAATAAATACGTGGAACAAGTGCATATGCTTCCTCAACCACCACGATTTGGGTAGGAGATTCATATATCGCCGACAAAAGAACCGTCATTCCTTTTTTTTCTCACGTTTGACCAAGTTTATATATTCATAATCGGCGCACTTGAATGATAATATCAACAAGTAAGAACACTAAACGGAGCTAACGAATTGAAGTAAAAATTTTGAAAAGTGGTTTTTTTATACCTTTCTATAGTAATAAATATCTCGTCTCAAATTGAGATCAATATTAAAATTTAATAATTTCTCTGTCATAATAATTAATAATTTTTCAAAAACTAGTGATAAATCTTGATTCTAAATATTGTATAAAGTATTATTTTAAATAAAAAAAAATGATGTAATTTATAAACTAAAAAATAATACACTAATTTGTGTTTGACATATTTATTTCATAATTTTGCATCATTTCCTCTTGTCTCTTCTTATTGAGATTAAATAGTTTATTTGAGTGTAATATATGAATAATGCTATAATCTAAAATTTTGGGTAATTTGCATATTGAAAAAAATATTTTTTTGGTAGCTATATATTTAATGTTCAAAAATTCAATTTTAATATTTTGTAGCATAAAAATTTAAACTTCTCGTATATGATATCTTTTAAAGTAATAATTTTTTTGGTCTCAACGACATTACTATAGATGGATTTTATAGTATTGAGCAGAGTAGAGTTTTTTTTAAGAAATAGGTAGTTGTATTAATTATCAAACCAGAGTTGATACATTAGCTTCAATAGAAGCATAAATTTTCCGACCAAAAAAAAAAAAAATAGAAGCATAAATTTCAGAAGGAAAAACAGAAGAAAGGAAATTGATTGTTGGATTATATGGCATAATTAACAAATAATTATGCAAATAATCACACGCATAATTAATCACAAATTAAGGCAATTAAAATACAATTACCTCTTGTAGCGTATGCATACGAGGTCTAGGAACGTTGTTGGTGAGTTGTCGGTCGAATCCCGATCACGAATTCTCGAATCGAAGGACTAATTCCCACGAATGTCATTAATTGTTTATCTCTCGAAATTGACAGTACTGAACCATAATTTCGTTTTTCTGAGTGTTATTCTTGGTGGCTCATTCTGAAATGGTCACAAGGGGTTTCCTTTTATAGGGAAAAAATCCCAAGACAACTTTACCTAATTTCCAACCAAATAATTCTTTTTACTAATTTAATCCAACTTTTCTTTTTACCTAAATTTGTATTTAGTAAAGGTGGAAAGTTAATTTGGCAAGGTGAAAAGTAAAAATTAGATTTTTATGGAGGTAGAAAATTAATTGAATTGAGACTATTTGGTAAATGGACCATTTTGGGCCAAATTTGGTTTTGGGCCTAACAATCTCTCATTCATTCATTATTGATCACAATCAACAATGGATGCAATTTGGGCCAAAAACCCAAAAATAACACTTATTCATCATCGACCACAGTCGACAATGTACAGATAATAATTTATAGGATTTCATGCGACCAGCACACATCGAGTAGATTGAGCTAAAATTCAGAAGCACCAACACACGAGCTAACTAAATAGTAGCATCTCGACATCTCACATATAATAAAGTGTGCTTTCACCCTAGGACTCATGTCACATTCCATTGTTCATACTATGATTTCAAACAATTTTATTCGTGTCCATTATTGTACTTTTCAATACAATTGGTGCACCTGGACAACGAATCTCGAAATATGATGAACAGAGTTTCTTCTCCCTTAACTATATTCTTTCCATAATGATTCAGCCTGCTTTTCTAATTAGCCCTGCCAGATCGAATCAATATGCCATAACCTCTTCATGGACTAACTAAGCTAGCAGCACTGAATCACACTTCCAGAATATGTTTAGGATCTTAAAAGCAAAGATCGAGAACCACAATTTACGAAACGTGGTCTCACACCAGAGATTGTGAAATCAATGAACATTTATCCCATCCGATGGTCGAACAGCACATAAGATACTCATTCTCATATTATGGTGTGAATTCCATTATATAGGAACACATGTCAATCAACACCATACTAGAATCATAGCCACAGCTTAACTCTAGGCTTCAAGACAGAAGGTATGATAAGTTCCACTTAATACTTATCATATGGATTACAGAAGATCCAAATGTAGTAACTCATTACTACATTCCATAACTAATCTTGCTCTCATAGCAAGACAGCATTCCCGCTGTAGGACATTGCACATCTAAAATATCCAATAGCTGCCTCATCTCAATCAAGAATCAACACATTTGACTTCCACTGAGGTAAATACCCGTATGAGTGGGCTACTTCTCTGTCTGACATGTTACTCAAGATGTTCATATTGCCAAAAACAAAACTTCTTATTTATTAATGAAACTGTCGTAAATGTAATGACTTCATATAATTCTCGAACACATTTCGAGATAATGCTTTGGTCATAGGGTCAACAATCATATCTTGCAAAGATATGTGTTTCATACACAACCTTTAGACTTTTCCAACTCTATACTTAGCCCTGCAATGGAAACATAAATCCTTCGCAGAAGCTATAGCGACTTGGTTGTCATAAAACACTCATAACGAGCATTCTGTAGTAGTATTCAAATATTTTAAAATTCCCTTGACAGCTTTCTAGTGTGCATTGTCTAAATTCTATTGATATCTACTTACAATGCCAACAGTAAATATTAGGTTGTGTACATAACATTGTGCACATCAGGCAACAAAATGAATTGACTCAGGGAATCATTTCCATATTCCCTATTTGTTTAGTTATATTTGGATACAAATCCTTGCACAAATTATGACCTTTCACTAATAAGACATACTTTGGATTACTATGATCACAATTGAAACGTTCTACTACTTTACGAACATATGTCTCTTATGAAAGAGACATTGTCATCTTCGAACGATTCCTCAAAATCATAATTTCGAGTATGTAATCAGTTTCACCCATGTCTATCTCATCAAAGTTGGAAGAAAACCAAGCTTTGATTTCGACAAGTAATCCTATGTCATTTATAGCCAAGAGTATGTCATCAACATATAAAGTAATAATGACAAAATTCTTACGTGATTGCTTAACATATACACAACGATCTTCGTGAATCATAATAAAATCATTTTCTATGATGGTATTATGAAAATGAATATACTACTATCTAGACGATTGTTCGAGGCTATAAATTGAATAATTCAATCTGTAAACCTTTTATTTGTAGCCTTTTTGGATGTAGCCCTCAGGCTGAATCATATAGATTACTTCATCCAATTCTCTACGGAGAAAAGCAATCTATACATCCATATGATGTAATTCTAGATCCATATTAGCAATCATTACCAAAATGACCCTAATGGACGAGAATCTAACAACAGCAGCAAAAGTCCCCTCATAGTCTATTTCTGCATGTTGCTTGAATCCCTATGCAATTAGACAAGCTTTGTATCTTTTAACATTATTGTTTGAATTGCTCTTGACCTTGAGAATCCACTTATTATCAATAGTAATTCATCCCTTAGGTAGTTCAATTAGATTCTAAACCTAATTATTGGTCATGGAAGACATTTCTACCTCTATCATATTAATCTACTCAACCTTTTGTGGAGATGACAAAGTGCCAGACACATTTCTGGCTCATCTTTATTCTGAATAATGGTTAGAAGAACTTCACTTGGATCACTAATATTTTTTAGTAATACCAAGTATGCATTAGCCTCACCTTCGATATCAAATCATTGGCGTGGTATACAAGTTCTACTAGACCTATGAAATTCCTGATTCTGATAAATATCTCTTATATATTTATCGTATCCAGGAACCGTAATATTATTAGGCAGAAGTTCTGTACTCTTACTGAAATAGGGAACTGTAAGCCTTTCAGGACTAAGGTGAATTTCTTTCGGACCATGTTGAGATAGAAAGTCACAACTTTCTATCTCAATTCTCCCATTCGGAAGAAGGGTCTAAAAGGCTCTGGCTCAACTATTTCATAGAGATCAAGGTTTTCACTAACCTTTCTCAGTATGAAATTCATTCCCCAAAAACATGACATTATATGATTCAAATTATGTTACTTGTCCGTTGTCCAGTTCACCTATGAACATGTATCCTTTAGATATCTCAAAATACCTTATAAGGATACTTTTTCTACCTTTCAATCCTAATTTACTAAAAATATATGAGGTAGAATAGACATAGGACACACACTCCTATGGCTTAAAATAGGATAAATCAGATTACTGATCTGTCCATATTTCATAAGAGGTGGAGTAACAAACTTAGAGGGAACAACATGGTTAAGAACATATGTGGCAGTTAGGAGCACATCTCCATATTGGCAAATTTGCCTTTACCATCATAGATTTAACTATGTCAAGAAGGATTTTATTCCTTCTTGCAGCAACCCCAATCTGTTGGGATGTACAAGGAATGAACAACTTATATTCAATTCCTTTCATAACATAAAGTGCCCTACAATTCATCAGAAAGATATTCACGATTGCGATCAGTTCGCAAAGTCTTTATCTTTCTATCCTTTTGATTCTCAACAAAACTCATGTATGTCATGAAGCAAAAAAAATGCCTCTGACTTGTGAGAAATCATGTACATCAGACTATATCACAAACAGTCGTCAATAAAGGTGATGAACTAACATGCACTATGTGCTGCCCTCATATCCATTTGACCATATATGTCAGAGTAGACTAATTGAAATAGAAATTTTTGCTATAGACCTAGTATCAAAAGGTTTTCTTGTACTCTTTCCTTATAAACAAGAGATGCTTTTAGGTAAAATAGACTTTTCTATATTACCTAGTAGTCTAGCTTTAGCTAGATTATTTAAGCAATCTTGGCCCACATGGCCTAGTCCAGAATGCCACAGCATAATATCATCTTTTGACGAATTTATGCTAGTGACTAAGGAGTAACAATTACTAGGATCACTATCCATAATGAAAAAAAAACATTCGATCTATATCCAAGGCTATAAAAGGCATTATACAAATACAACCTAACAATGTCATTCTCATACGACAATGAAAAACTTAAAGACATCAAAGTAGATACAGGAATTAGGTTCAAATGAATATCCGGAACAAATAACATATCATATAAAAGTAGAGCATGTCTACCACAAAGGTGTAATTTACAAGTGCCCAAACCCTTTACATCCACAGACAAGTTGTTACCAGCAAAATGGTTTTTGTTCTAGTCGACCATTGTCAATATTCAATAAATAAACCATGATCTCTCGATATATGGTCTATTACTCCTGAATCTATCATTCACATAGAATGAGATTCAACAAGGAGAGTCCAAGAAGATACATTAACCTCATTCATATTAGAGTTTAAATGTACCTACTTAAATATTTTGCAACCTTATGCAAAATATTCTATCTTGTGACAGTTATAATATTTCACCTAGAAATATTAAACTGCCTCTTTTCATAGACCAGAAGCTATCTACTTTGGGGTCCTAAGTTTTTAGCCTTTGGATTTTAAGAACCCTTACTCTTTCCTATCCCTTTTTTTTCTTTCTTTTTTCAGAGCTATTTGAACTAATCAAATTTACTTCGGGATAAGATTTTGTAGCAAGAAGATGATTTTCTTCCAACTCAAGGTATCTAGCAACATCCTCAAATATTACTAGGTGATTGGAAATAAGTAAGGTTCAGCTTCATCTATTCTCAGCTTAGAGGCAAAGAACGGATGATAGATTGAATCTGTTGCTCATTGCTAAGTACGTGACCAGTCTAAGTCATATCACTAATCATAATGGACATCATTCTCAAATATTTCCACATAAGAATATTATGATGCTTTTTAAAGGCATTAAACCTTATTGTCAAAGCACGAAGATTTGACATAAAAAGCTTCCCGAATATCAATTTGAAGGCATCCCAAAGTTCTTTCGCATTCTCATAAACGCGAAATTACCTTGTGATATTATCCATTATAAAAACTCAGCAATATCAAATGTGCAACAGAGTTCTATCTATCCAAATAGCATAGGCATGATAATCACGCTTATGTCGTACAATGTTGCCTATATCAGACTTTAACAAAATCATATGTACTAGTTCGAGAACCTCTTGTTCTTCGAACATGTACTAGATTTTCATGCTTTAGAATAAATTGACATCTCTATAGGGAATTCAAAATATAAGAACATATCAGAAGTTTTAATTAGGCAATATGAACCAGTTCACTATAATCTCATAACTTTAATGACATAAAGTCTTTGATTAGTCTCGAAATCAAAGTAGGTCGCTAGAGTGCTTCCCATTACCATTCAAGATTTAATCTCTAACTAAGGTCACTAAAAGTTCACATATAGTAAACTCAAGTGGTATATGAATAAAATAAACACAATTTATTCATTCATGCAGTGCAATTGTACGTAAATACACATACAAAAACACAAATATACAGTTGTATAATAAGTGCAAAACTTATTACATAAGTAACAAGTACACAATTTGTTACCAATTTTCATACATATCTGAGGTTGTTCAAATAGAAGTACAAACAAACTCAGAAAAAGGTACATAACCTATTGTGGAAAAGTGTTCCCCTAAACAGAGTATGTACATGGAGAATACACTAGACAATGCAAACCTAATCACACATCAAATCTTAGAGGGTGTCCTGGAGTTCAAGTCTTAGAATCTAGATCCACGCTTAGATCATTTCCATTTGACTTTAACAGGATGACATATTAATATACAATGGTTGGACTTCCAAGGTTCACCACAGTGAATGGACTTGAGTCCAAAATCCATATGAACAAGACCAAAAGAAACACATAAGTGTATTCTTTAGCCGAGTAACAGGTTATCTCAAAACCGTTTCTCAATTTCAACACAGTAGGGGGACGCATCTCCCTTAAGAGGCCTTTGTGCCCTAAATGCTTAAAAAGCATGACAAGAGCAACCTTATGGTTATACACTAGGGGATTCCAAAGACTACTCATGCTTATTGGATTTTAAGGATCGTTAGCAAGTTACGAAATATTGCTAGACAATCCTCCCCAAAAAAATATAATCACCAAAACAAATGGCATCTTGTATATACTTATGCACTGTATTGATGTATTCAACTAGCATGTATATGTTATCCTTGGGTATCCTAGGTAGTAAATGCCTCCATATTACACGTTGTCTCAAAGACTCAGCGTCAATGTTCGGATAACTCCAGGTGGACATCGTTATCTAGCAACTAATGCCAAATAATTTTTGGGTCAAATCACATATTTCCCAAAAATAAGATTGGAAAATAAATTTTTAATCTTCCGATGATCCATTGTGTGATTTATGCTATGTCTAGTAATTTTTAGAACATATTCCAAAAATTTATCTAGATCTTTTAAAACAATCACATATTTAAAAAAATCTTTAAATATTTTTGAATTTTAATTGAATAATATAAATTTATCCAATTAAAAACAAAATTACACCGAATTACGACTTAAAACAAATTTAAAATCGAAATTTAGGATTTAATTAAATTTAAATCAAGTCCAAAATGACCAATTTAAAATTTAATTAAATCAAATCAGTACCAAAATAGGATTTAAAAATGAATTTAAATCGAATTTGGGACTGAATTGAATTAAAAATTATCCATAAAAGGACCAGTTTAAAATCCAATTTTCTAAAACAGTTCCGAATTAGGACTTAAAACAAAATTTAATCGAAATTCGAGACTATTTTGAATAACAAAAATGTCCAAAAGGATTAAATTAAAATCTCATTTAAAACCACAGTGACCAAGTTGCCAAAAATCACGCGGGTATATAAGGATTTTTCAGAAATGCGCAAAATACCCAAACTGCCCTCGACATTCCTTTTTCCATTCCTCTTCCTTTTCTCTCTCCCTCTCCCCGACCGCAAACCCTAGAAAACGCCTCCCACCACCGCGAGCAAACGACGGCGAGTCGTCCGACACTACTGGTCAGAATTGACTTGCCTTGACCTCTCGATCATAGTGGTACCACTCTCGGTTGTCGTTGTGCTCCGGTTGATGTGCACGGAGGTCTTCTCCATTTGAAGTAAACGAAGCTTTGGAAGCTTCGTTCTTTTGATTCCTGCGACGACAATGACCAAACTTGGTATCGACGTGCTCAGAATCGGTCGGAGAGTCGAATGGTGAAAGCCATTGACGTTGAAAATGTCGGATTTGGCCAGATTTTGGGTGAGATTGAATCGAACGAAAAAGCGATTTCTGGGTTGGGTTTTTCAAATTCATGGTGGCAAATTACAATTTAGTCACTAAACTTCTGCGTGAAATCAAATCGATCTGAACGAATAAAAATATCCGATTTGGTGCTCGATTGAAAAACTAAGTTTACAAAAAAGCCCAAATACAATCTCAGTTTAATTTAATCATTATTAAAACAATTTTTAACTCAAATCTTTGAATTAAAACATCATATAACATCAAGAACATGTACTAACCATGCTCTGATACTAACTGTTGGATTATATGGCATAATTAACAAATAATTACGCAAATAATCACATGCACAATTAATCACAAATTAAGGCAATTAAAATACAATTTCCTCTTGTAGCATATGCATACGAGGTCCAAGAACGTTGTTGGTGAGTTGTCGGTCGAATCTCGATCACAAATTCTCAGATCGAAGGACTAATTCCCACGAATGTCCTTAATTGTTTATCTCTCGAAATTGATAGTACTGAACCGTAATTTCATTTTTGTGAGCGTTATTCTTGGTGGCTCATTCTGAAATGGTCACAAGGGGTTTCCTTTTATAGGGAAAAAATCCCAAGACAACTTTACCTAATTTCCAACCAAATAATTCTTTTTACTAATTTAATCCAACTTTTCTTTTTACCTAAATTTTTATTTAGTGAAGGTGGAAAGTTAATTTGGCAAGGTGAAAAGTAAAAATTGAATTTTTATGGAGGTGGAAAGTTAATTGAATTATTGGGACTATTTGATAAATAGACCATTTTGGGCCAGATTTAGTTTTGGGCCAAATAGCCCTTTGGGCCTAACATCGATTATATCTGAAATTTATTGAGTAGAGTAGAGTTATCTTCATACTAACTAGATTCAAAATATAAAGAACGCAACTTTTATAAAATATTTACAGCAAAATAATGTTTCTCTCACTCAAATTTAAGATATTTTGGTTTAGTTAAAATAATATTTTAATGGGGTTTAGTTAAAATAATATTTTAATGGTGGAGGGAAGTTCCAAGTTTCGTTCATGTACAAACGAGGAGAGACCAAAAACCGGTGAAAGTTAATAGCGTTGCTTTTTTTGGGGTGGAAAGTTAATACTTAATAGCTTTGCTTACAAAATGATATTAGTCCTCCAAAGACCCATACCGGCAAAAACAACTTTTTTTTTCTTCCAAAGTTGATGTACATCATAAATTATAAAGGGGTACGATACACTTAAATTGGATTTAGATTAGTTACACAATGAAATAAATTATTCTATATAGTACAAAAAGAAGGTTGTTGGTTTTAAGCGCATAATTAACACATAATTACGCAAATAAAACGTGCTTAATTAAACGCAAATTAAGCTTAGGAAAAATCGCTTACTTGTTGAAGCGATGTCTCACGAAGTCCCACAACGTTGTTGATGAGTTGCCGGTCGAAGCCCGATCACGAAGGAATCGAATCGGAGATCAGATTTCACGATCGAACCTAATCGTCTATCTTTCGAAACTCATAGTGACTAAACTGTAATTTTGATTCTATGTGTATTCTGGAGTGGCAAAAGTTCATTTCAGTCACTCGGGGTTCTCTATTTACAGAGATTAAACCGCCTACATCAGCAGCTGGGTGGCTGCCATGCAAGCGGGCTTTGCCACGCAAGCGCCACCCAGACCAGATAACGTCAGTGCTGACATAAGCGCTTACGTCATCTGGTCCACCCCCCCTTTTTTTATTTAGCCCAGCCCATTGGGCCAGGTTTTTGGGCCAAATTCAACAATCTCCCACTCATCCATTATCGATCACAATCAACAATGGATGCATTTGGGCTAAACTCCATGAACTTTACACACATTCACTATTGACCAAAGTCAATAGTGTACAGATAACATTTTTTATATAGGCGATCGTGCGACCAGCACACGTCGAGTTCGTTGAGCCAAAATTCAGAAGCACCAACACACGAGCTAACTGAATAGTAGCATCTCGACACCTCACATATAATAAAGTGTGCTTTTACCCTAGGACTCATGTCATATTCTATTGTTCATACAATGATTTCAAACAATTTTATTCGTGTTCACTATTGTACTTTTCAATACAATTGGTGCACCTGAACAACGAATCTCGAAATGTGATGGACAGAGTTCCTTCTCCCTTAACTATATTCTTTCCATAATGATTTAGCCTACTTTTCTAATTAGCCCTGCCAGGTCGAATCAATATGTCATGACCTTTTCATGGACCAACTAAGCCAGCAGCACTAAATTACACTTCCAGAATATGTTTTAGGATCTTAAGGGCAAATATCAAGAACCACAGTTCTCGACACGCGGTCTCACACTATGGATAGTGAAATCAATGAACATTATTATCCCATCCGATGGTCGAATAGCACACAAGATACATATTCTTGTGTTATAGTGTAAATTCCAACTAATAGGAACACATGTCAATCAACACCATACTAAAGTCATAGCCACGACTTAACTTTAGGCTTAAAGACAGAGGGTATGATAAGTTCCACTTATTACTGCATCCCATTACAAATCTTGCTTTCTCTACAAGACGGTATTATCGCCATAGGATATTGCACATCTAAAATATCCAACAACTGCCTCATCTCAATCAAGAATTAACACATTGACTCCCACTGAGGTAAACACCCGTGTGAGTGAGCTACTTTTCTGTCTGACATGTTACTCAAAATTATTCATATTGCTAAAAACAAAACTTCTTTATTAACATTGAAACCGTCGCAAACCTAATGATTTTACATGTTTCTCAAACACCTCTCGAGATAATGCTTTGGTCATTAGATCTGCAACCATATCTTGCATAGATACGTGTTCCATACACAACTCTTTGTGTTTCACTAAATTTCTAACAAAATGAAACTTAATGTCTATATGTTTAGCTCTGCTATGAAAACGTGGATCTTTAGCATAAGCTATAGCCGCCTCATTATCACAGAATAAACACATAGGTTCTACTGAGTTAATCAGGGACAGGTGATTCAAGAATCTCTTCAGCCACACTGCTTCTTGAGCAGCATGAGCTGAAGCTACATATTCGGCTTCCATCGTTGAGAGGGATATGCAAGACTGCTTTTTGTTGCTCCATGAAATAGCAGCCCCTCCCAACAGGAAAGAAAAGCCAGATGTAGATTTTTTCTTGTCCACGTCACCCCCCAATCAGCGTTAGTGTATCCCTTCAGCTTCAGGTCTCTACCTTGATAGCATAGGGAATATTCTGTAGTGGCATTCAGATATTTTAAAATTTCCTTGACAGCTATCCAGTGAGACATGCCAGGATTGGATTGATATCTGCTTACAATGCCCACAACATAGCAGATATCTGGTTTGGTACACAATATTGCATATATAAGACATCCAACCGCATTGGCATAAAGAATCTTTTCCATATTCCTTTTCTATTCAACTGTGATTGGACATTGGTCTTTGTTCAAATTATGACCTTTAACTAATGGAACATACTTAGGATTGCTATTACTACAATTGAAATATTCTACTACTTTACGAATATATGTCTCTTGTGAAAGAGACAATATTCTTTTCGAATGATTCCTTAAAATCTTAACTCCAAGTATGTAATCAGCTTCTCCCATGTCTTTCATATCAAAATTGGAAGAAAACCAAATTTTGATTTCGAAAAGTAGTCCCATATCATTTGAGACTAAGAGAATGTCATCAACATACAAAGTGACGATGACAAACTTCTTATCTGATTGCTTAACATACACACAATGATCTTCGACTATCATAACAAAACCATTTGACATGATAGTATTATGAAAACGAATATCACATTGTCTAAAAGATTGCTTAAGGCCATAAATTGATCTAATCAATTTGCAAATCTTTTGTTCGCAGCCTTTTTGGATATAGCCCTCTGGCTAAATCATATAGATTTTTTCATCCAATTCTCCGTTGAGAAAAACAGTCTTAACATCCATCTGATGTAATTCTAGATTCATGTTAGCGACTATTGCCAAAATGACCCTAATGGATGTGAATTTAACAACAGGAGAAAAAGTCTCCTCATAGTCTATTCCTTCCTGTTGTCTAAATCCTTGCGCAACTAAAGGAGCTTTTTATTTTTTGACACTGCCATATGCATTGCGCTTGACTTTGAGAACCCACTTGTTCCCAATAGCCCTACGTCCCTTAGGTAGATCAACCAGGTTCCAAACCTAATTTTTGGTCATGGAAGATATTTCTTGCTCCATAGCTTTAATCTACTCATTCTTTTGTAGAGATGATAGAGCCTCAGAAACATTTCTGGGTTCATCTACATCCTGAAGTATGGTCAGTAGAACTTCACCTGAATCACCAAACTTTTTCAGTGATATCAAGGAGGCATTAGACTCACCTTTGACAAAAAAATCGTTGGCGAGGTATGCTAGTTCTACTAGACCTACGGAATTCCTGATTTTGATAAATATCTCTCATGTATTCATCGTATCCAGGAACCGTGCTACTACTAGATGGAAGCTCCGTACTCCCACTGGAATAGGGAACCATAAGCCTTTTAGGACTTGGACAAATATCTTCCGAACCTAGTTGAGATGGAAAGTCACAACTTTCCGTCTCAATTCTCCCACTCGGAAGAATAGATCCAGAAGGCTCTGGTTCAACTGTTTCATAAAGATTAAGGTTATCACTAACCTCTTTCAATTTAGAAAACTCATTCTCCAAAAAAGTAACATCACGTGACTCAATTTCTGTTACATGTCCATTGCACAGTTCACTAATAAATACATATCCTTTAGATACCTCAGAGTACTTAATAAAGATACTTTTTCTACCTCTCGGTCATAGTTTTCCGAAAGTACTTGAGGTAGAATTGATATAAGATGCACACCCCCATGGCTTGAAATAGGATAAATCGGATTTCCGATTTGTCCATATTTCATAAGGGGTGGTTGTAACAGACTTAGAGGGCACATGGTTAAGAACATATGTGGCAGTTAGGAGCGCATCTCTATAATACGAAATTGGCAAATTTGCCTCTGCCATCATAGATCTAACCATGTCAAGAAGGGTCCTATTCCTTCTTTCAGCCACTCTATTCTGTTGAGGTGTATAAGGAATGGACAACTGATGTCCAATTCCTTTCTCAATACATAATGCATTAAATTCATCAGAAAGATATTCATGGCCACAATTAGTTCGTAAAGCCTTTATCTTTCTTTCTTTCTGATTCTCAACAAAATTCATGTATGTCATGAAGCAATTTAATGCTTCTGACTTGTGAGATATCAGATATATCAGACTATATCTCGAATAGTCGTCAATAAAGGTGATGAAATAATATGCACCATGTCTTGCCTTCACATTTATTGGGCCACATATATCAGAATAAATTAAATCTAATGGAAATTTGGCTCTAGTTCCAGTTCCGAATAGTTTTCTAGTACTCTTTCCTTCTAGACAAGGAACGCATTTAGGTAAAATAGACTTATCTATCTTACCTAACAGTCTAGCTAGATGATTTAAGCGATCTTGGCCCACATGCTCAAGTCTAGAATGCCACAATTTTATATCATCTTCTGATGAATTAGAACTTGTGACTAAAGAAAAACTATCATTAGGAACAATATCCAATATGATAAAACCATCAGATTTATAACCGCAATTGTAATATACATCATCCAAAAATAGTTTGAAAATATTGTTCCCAAATAATAGAGAAAAATCTAAAGACATCAAAGCAATTACATAGACTAAGTTCCTACAAATATCCGGAGCATACAACATGTCGTGTAGAAGAAGAGCACATCCACAACTAAGGTATAAACTACTGGTGCCAAGACCTTTTACTTCTATAGTCGAGTTATTGCTAACAAAAATGGTCTTTGCTCCATTTGGCAATCTCCGGAATTCAACAAAAGAATTCAGTCTCTAGCTACATGGTCGGTGGCTCCTGAATCTATCACCCATAAAGAATGCGATTCAGCAAGAAGAGTATAAGAAGATACATTAATCTCAATCACATTTGAGTTTAAATGTACCTGCTTAGGAACATTGCAGTCTCTTGCAAAATGCCCCTTCTTTTGGCAATTATAACATTTCACTTTTGAAATGTTAAATTCCTTCTTCTTTTTCGACCCTGAGCTTTCTACTTTGACTCTTAGGTTAGCTGCTCTCAGAACTGAAGAATCCTTACCATTTCTTTTTCCATTTCGCTTCTTCTTACCCTTAGAGCTATTTGATTTAATCAAATTAGCTTCAGGATAAGATCTTGTAGCTAGAAGACAATCTTCTTCTAGCTCAAGATGTCTAGCAACATCCTCAAATGTTACTAGATTGTCAGAATGGGTAAGGTTCATTTTCATTTGTTCCCAGCTCACAGGCAAGGAACGAATGACAACTTGAATCTGCTGCTCGTCACTAAGCACATGACCGGCCTCAGCCAGGTCACTTATCATGTTGGACATCATCCTGAGATATTTTCTCATAGTGATTTTAGGACGCTTTACAAAGGTATCAAACCTTATAGTCAAGGCACGAAGCCTCGACACTGAAAGCTTCCAAATTTTGCTTTAAGGGCATCACAAAGCTCTTTCGCTATTTTATAAACACGAAATTGTCGGGTGATATCATCCATCATGGAGCTCAGTAAAATCAAACGGGTAGTGAAATTTTTCTTTTTCCAAATAACATAGGCATCACTATTATGCCTATGTTGAGCAGTTGTTCCTACTTTAGATTCGGGCATGATAACTCTAACTTGCTCAAGAACCTCTTGTTCTTTAAGCACGTATTGAATTTTCATGCTCCAATTATTGTAGTTATCTCCGTTGAGCCTCAGCTCACGGTTCAACTCAGCAATAATCATCCTAGATGCTACCATCATTTCTATAGGGAATTATTAAAAATATAAGAACGCATATAGAAAGTTTATTTAGGCAATATGAAATAGTTTACTATAATCACATAACTTTAATGATACATAATCTTTGATTAGTCTCGAAATCGAAGTAGGTCGCTAGAGTGCTTCCCATTACCATTCAAGATTTAATCTCTAATTAAGATCACTATAAGTTCACATATAGTAAACTCAAGTGGCACATGAACAAAATAAACACTATTTATTCATTCATGTAGTGCAATTGTATGTAAACACACATACAAAAACACAAGTAAACAGTTGCATAATAAGTACAAAACTTATTACAAACATATTATTTCCTTAAACAACTAATGAAAAAAAATAACATAACAGAGATATCCATTCATATCACACTAATCCAACCAGATCAAACACTGGGGTGGGCATAACATTGTATCTAGCAACGTATGTTAGATACTTACTTTGGATTCGATCACATATCTCCCATAAATAAGATTTGAAAAACTAATTATCAAATCTCCAATGCGCCCCTGTAATGAATGGATAACTCTAATAATTTTCGAAACATATTCCAAAAATTATTCATATAATTTAAAATAATCATATATTTTAAAAAGAAATTTCAAAAGTTTGAAAATTAATTGAATAAAACAAATTTATTCAATTAAAAAACAAAATTAATACAAAATTAGGATTTAAAATGAATTTAAATCAAAATTTAGAATTTAATTGAATTAAAATAAGTTCTATTTTGGACTAAATTAAAATTCAATTAAACTAATTCAGTACTAAATTAAGATTCAAAACAAATTCAAATCAAAATTTAGGACTCAATTGAATTAAAAAATTGCCTCGAAGGACAAATTTGAAATTCAATTTACAAAAAATACTACCAAATTTAGATTTAAAACGAATTTAAATAAAAATTTGGGACTTAATTAAATTAAAAATTGTCCAAAAAAGACAAATTTTAAATTCAGTTTTCAAAAACAGTACCAAATAATGACTTAAAACAAATTTAAATCAACATTCGGGACCTAATTGAATTAAAAACAACACCGAAAGGATTAATTTGAAATTCAATTTAAAACCACAGTGACCAATTTGAAATAAACCACGCGGATATTTAATCCATTTTCAGAAACACGCAAATTTCCAAAAATGCCCCTGTCACAAATCCCAACCCCGACTTTCTTCTTCCCCATTTCTCTCTGCCCGAAACCCAGAAAACCCTAAAAATTGCCTCCGACCACCGTGAGCAAACACTGGTCAGAATCGACCGACACAACTGGTCAGAATCGACTCGCCTCGTCCTCCTAATCATGGCAGTACTACTTTCGAGGGTCGTTGTTGCTCCGTTCATCATCGCGGTGGAGCTCT
Source organism: Hypericum perforatum (assembly GCA_012979155.1). NCBI lineage: Eukaryota > Viridiplantae > Streptophyta > Magnoliopsida > Malpighiales > Hypericaceae > Hypericum > Hypericum perforatum. Next base: position 27,592 of record SOPF01026162.1, read on the forward strand.
TCTCTCGTCGGAGTCGAAGCTCACAACAGCAAGGACTCGTCATTCCGGCGACGACGATGCACAAAATGGGTATAGACGTGTTCGGAACACATCAAGGAGTCGATTGGTACAAGTTTTAGGCTTTGAAATGGTCGGACGACCGGAATTTAGATTTGTGTGAATCGAACGAAAATCTCCTAAAAGGGGTCGGGTTTTTCAAAATCGGGGTGGCAAATTACCGTTTGGTCATTAAACTTGCGCGTGAAATCAAACGATCTCAGAAGACCAAAACAATTTCCAAAAGGCACTCGGTTGACCAAAACATATTTAAAAAACACCCAAAAATAATCTGAGATAATTTTTAAACATAACCAACTCGATAATCAACATAATTAATCAAGTTAAACCAACATACAACATCAAGAACACGTATAAACCATGCTCTGATACCAATTGTTGGTTTTAAGCGCATAATTAACACATAATTACGCAAATAAAATATGCTTAATTAAATGCAAATTAAGCTTAGGAAAAATTGCTTACTTGTTGAAGCGATGTCTCACAAAGTCCTGCAACGTTGTTGATGAGTTGCTGGTCGAAGCCCGATCACGAATGAATCGAATCAGAGCTCGGATTCCACGATTGGACCTAATCGTCTATCTTTCGAAACTCACAGTGACTAAACTGTAATTTCAATTCTATGTGTATTCTGGAGTGGCGAAAGTTCATTTCAGTCACCCGGGGTTCTCTATTTATAGAGATTAAACTGCCTACATCAGCAGCTGGGTGGCTGCCATGCAAGCGAACTTTGTCACGCAAGTGCCACCCAGACCAGATGACGTCAGTGCTGATGTAAGCGCTTACGTCATCTGGTCCACCCCTTTTTTTTTAATTTAGCCCAGCCCATTGGGCCGGGCTTTTGGGCCAAATTCAACAAAGGTGATAGCGCTAATATGCTCCATTATGTGATACTTGCATGTTTGTTATATTATACCAGCATATCTCGTTATGTAATATCATCATGTCTTGTTATGATATAAATATTCGTATATTTTTTATTTATGCAATTAGGAATGAGTATTCAAATAATTTGAATCTGGATTATTCAAATTTTTTACTATCTGAATTATTCGAACTATCTTTTATGATATTTGAATTCGAATCCATACGATGAATTATTCAGTATTCGTTATTCAAATTTTTTTGGGTCTGATAAAGATCATCCAAACTATCTATTTTTCAAATATTTAAAATAAATTAAAATATAATAAATTTATCATAGTTCTAATTATCCGAAGATATTAATAACTTCAAAAATTAACACATATATTATCACAAAACTCATTTCCATCAACTAAAAATAAAAAAAAAATAAAAATGTTGACAAAAAGTTATAGTGGATAATAAAATTTAAGACTATCCACAAAAACAAAATCCAAATTTAAGCTATTAACTATAAGAAGCCATCACTCTCACTGTGTGATAATTTTTTCTTCTCCAAAGGAAATTACTTAATTATTGAGTTGTAATACATTTTAATCAGATATTTTGAATATCCAAAAAATCAATTTTTTTTTATCTATATCCATATTTGAATCCAAAATATTTATGTCAAATAATTTAAATTCGAATCCGAATTCAAAATTATCGAATCCAAATTTTTTTTGGACATTGGATACGAATATTAAAAACCGAATTTTTTTTTTCACCCTTATTTGCGGCATTGACAGTTCTTGGTATGATATTAGCTCGCGTGGCTTTTTTTTCATTTGATTCCAGTATTTTTGCATTTTTTTTAAAAGTACCTACTAGTCCTTCACTCCGTACTGCCATTCTTAATCAAAAGTATTGAATTCATGATTTCTTAAGATGTGGTATTATTAATATTTGTTGTAATAGTTTTTCTCTTGTCCTGAACTTAGATACAGATAAAGTTATGATGCTTTCAATCAATCAATAAGTAACGGGAGAAATTCCAGAATCATCACATGGAAACGGAAACTTGGCCAAGAGAACGGGCCTCTCTATTCTTTAAGAGGTTAGACCAATTATTACACGCATATAATGTCGGTTGCACCATTATGACCCGTAACTATAAGCAAAGGCCATATCGCCAACTAAGCAAGGAAAAAAAGAGTGCGCTTTTTTCCATTCAGATTCAATTTCTAGCATTAGAAAACACGGAAAGTGTCTATAGTCTGGACTGGTATGATTATCGCTCTTTGTGGGACATATTATTTACATAGTTACAGGAAAAGCGACTCAACAACAAGCTCATCAGCAACTAACTGGGGAACAGAAACTACATATTCACAATGTGGGGTAATTACAACTTCTGCTAATACTTACATGGTCTGAAAAGTTTCTGACGAGGCACCGTAGCCACGACTTTCGTCGAAGCCCACCTGAAAAATGAAGATTGCCATCGTCACAGAAAATATCGGGGAATATGGATGCAGTGATGTGCTAAAAGCAAGAGATTATGGCAATCTGATGGTATAAAATAGAGATTATGGCAAGAGATCCGTGGTCATAACACATTGATGGACTGCTATAGCTCACCGGGGTTTAACCTAGATTGGTCAGCTGATAGCACGTGGTTCCTAAGAAAAAGAACAACATGAAACTCAACCAAGAGCTAGGAAAGTGCATAAAAAGCGTCTAGCAGCTGTTCTTCGGCTTTTTATAAAGATTCTATACATGATATTATCAGATACTATTAGCGTCGTACTGTACCTTCGAGGATGAAGAGTGTGAAGAAGCCTCCCCTGCAGGCTCTATCAGGTATTGAAACTCTTGAAGCTGTTTTACGATTTCCTCAACGAATTTCAGACGAGCGTTCACCGTCCCCCCCTGTTCCGTGGAAAAGTTCGGATGTTCCTTCTCCTCTTGCACGGTTGTCGGTCTTTCTCTAAGCCATTCAACTTCGAGATCAGTTATCGACCTTCTACCTGCATCAGGGCACATAGAACTCGTCTCCAAATCATTACCTACAACGCCACTGAGCACAACTCCTGATGTGATTTTACTTGGACAATCTCTCAGTTCCTCACAGCTGCAAATCCCAGAATCTGAGCTCAGACGTTGACTTTTTTCTCCATTGTTCTCCTTCCAGACTATAGTTTTATCGTCAATGACATGAATATCATAAACAGTTGACTCCGCATCAGTCTGGCTCGAAATGTCATCACCTTCTTTTAACTTGCACCGTTCCCCATCATCCTCCGGCTCTTTGCCATTGCTGATAAAGGTATCAGCGTCAGCCAATCCCCGGGATGCCAAGCTAGCATCTACTAGGGAACACTTGTTTACTGAACTAGTTGCTGTTTCCTGCTCATTGTCGATATTTGAATTGTTGAAAAGAGAAGTATTTAGTTCACTGATGTGCTTCTTATAACCAAAATAGCCCTCATCGAACTCCTCATCCGAGGAAACATCTATCTCCCGGTATGCTTCAAGCTCCCTCTCCAGAAAATGATTATCCCTCTCTCTCCTAACAAGGATCTCCTTCAGTATATCCATCTCCTCTTCATCATAAGCGAACTTTTCTTCTATCATCCTCTGATATTGCTTAGCTTCAATCTCTATTGATGCCTTATCGGCTTGCAAGCGCAATATCATGGCCATGGCTTCATCGGCTGCAGTTGCAGCAGCAGCCCTCTCTTTCTCTAGCTCAAGGTAAAGAGCAGCACGTGCAACTTTCTCTTTTTCAAGAGCATTTTCTAGCAATCTGCATCTGTTAGCTTCAATCTTCACACTACCTAGGCTTTCATCATTATCGCCTGCAAACTTATTGGATGATGAACCTAACTCAACGGCCTTTCCCTTCTCGTCAAACAGACCTTCTTCCAAATATAGCCTGGTACTTGTATCCTGGTCAATGCCATCCTCAGCATTTCTGGAATCTAAACAGAACACTCAAAGTCAGACATCCAATAAAACGAAGATCACTTTGATATTATAAGGGAAATATGTGGACAACCCTTTCTCATCCTCCTCTAAACTAGTTGGAACCCAAACTTGGGTAGAATAAAGTTTTAAGTGATAATGCTGACACAATATGGAAACAAATTTTCTCAAACTAGACCGTATCAGCAACCTTGTTCCAAACTATACTACATCAGTCAACTCCAAATCAAAAAATAGTTGGTAAGCTAATTCTAAAGGCCCAAATGAAAATTTTCACTCACCTGGAGTGCCATGTTCTGTTAGACCCCGAAGATCCAAGCTATGTAATATTCCGTCGCAGACTGAGACACTAGCGCAAGCCGAGTCTGAACCATTGGAATACTTCTTATCTCCAAGTACAGCCTTCTTTCGTCGCCGAATCCCATACTTGTTCTTCTGGCTCACAATTCTCTTCCCCTTAGCATCACACCCACTACCACTAGCTCTACTGCAAGAACCACAACAACTCACATGCCTCCCATCCCCTACACTACTCACTCCTAAACCCATGTGCTGATCCCTTAAATAAACCAAACCAAAAGGGAACCTACCCTTAACCAGCTCCTTAACACAACCAATATTCCTAATCGGCCAATCTATCAACAACCTGTGCCAGCAAAAATCCCCACTTCGGAACCCAAAAAGACCGGTACATGGACAAGGCAGAGAAGTTCCAACAAAGATCAAGAATTTGCAAGGGAGAAACACAACAGCAGATACACAGAGCAGAACATAAGCCACAAGTAGGTCTAGAAAGGCAATAACAAGACCAGAAAGGGTCCAGAAGGGAACTTCATTACACAACTCAGAAGCCATCATCCTGGTGCTACAATTACAATGATCAGACAAACCAACCATGTTCTTCATTGGGAAACCAGAAACCCATCAAGGAAAAGAGTAATCACAAGTAAAGTTACCTACTTTGGAGAAGAACCTAGGTACTGTGTCAAACCCTTTTGCTGGTTTGGCCTAGGGGAAATGAGACGGGAAAAAGAGATGTTTTCTTAAGACACAAAAAACAACTCAGCTAGGGAGACTGGGAGAGTAGATACTCTTCTTTTTCCACAATTTTTTTAGCACGGAATTTATTGTTGTAATTGTATGACGAGATCGGTGTTACCCAAAAAAAGAATGGAAGAACAGTTTTGCACTATTAAGGAAGTTTGCCATTCCAATTCCAAACAAAAAAGAGTTGGGCAAATTACTCTCTAGTCCCTGGTCTTAATCGAATTCTCTTATCGGGTTCTTTCTTTCTCAAAAATGATTTCGCCGTTCCTGTATTTTGAAAAATATTGGTCTCGGGTCTCTGGTTGACTTCTATTCCCCTTTTTAAGGATAATTATCCTCAGGTCCCTCGGGTTTGCGGAAATTAGTGATTCAGTCCCTCTAGTTTTTTTTATTATTTAGCCCCTCTAGTTTGTGAAAAGGGTATTATTTAACCCCTGTTTCCGGAATCAACTCTTTTCTCCGGCGAAAATGGACCTAAGATTACTAAAATACCCTTTTTCTTAAAAAAAGTAAAAAAATAAATTGAAATATAATCGTAATTTGTATTGAGCTGAAATTTTTCATGAAGCATCCTAAAAATATACATGACTATGTAAAATATTTCAAAAATTTTGGAGGCACAAAAGTATTTTTTTTATTTTCTAACGTGCCAAAATTTTGTAAAATCATATAAAATAGAAATTTGTCTAATTGGGCTAAAACTTGTCCCATGTGTCTTTAAACATCTTTAATGAATTCACTAAATATGCTTAAGAACACATGGGACAAGTTTCAGCCCAATTAGACAAATTTTCTATTTTATATGATTTTACAAAATTTTGGCACGTTGGAAAATAAAAAAAATACTTTTGTGCCTCCAAAATTTTTGAAATATTTTACATAGTCATGTATATTTTTAGGATGCTTCATGAAAAATTTCAGTTCAATACGAGTTATGATTGTGTTTCAATTTAATTTTTTTACTTTTTAAAGGAAAAGGGTATTTTAGTAATCTTAAGTCCATTTTCGCCAGAGAAAAGAGATGATTTCGGCAACAAGGGTTAAATAATATCCTTTTCACAAACTAGAGAGGCTAAATAATAAAAAAACTAGAGGGGCTGAATCACTAATTTCCGCAAACCCGAGGGGCCTGAGGGGAATTATCCCTCTTTTTTATATTTTTTCATGTGAAATGACTATTTTACCCTTCATAAAAAAACAAAAATGAGATAAAATTTGTCGTTTCGTGAAAGGTAAAATAGTCATTTCACATGACAAAAATTTAAAAAAGAGGCTGATTTGGTCGGTGGGGACCCTAGACAAACATTTTTAAATAAAACAAGGATGAATTACTCATTTATGAGAAAAGAAGGACCTGATAAAAAAATTATGTTAAGTCCAAGGACTAGAGAGTAATTTTCCCAAAAGAGTTTTATAAAGATGCGCATACATAGTACAAGCATCAGCGGCTAATCTTGGGAAACTTGTTTAAGTGTACTAAATGGGCGATACGCAAGGAGTCAAGCTAGTAGAAATAACCCGTATCAAGCAGAATCCGACTTGGAAGGACTCAATTACAGGGTTTTAAAAAATGACCCGGAGGTTGATCCGAATTTGGTTCCGATCCTAAATCAATCGGTCCAATCGACCCAACCACTAGTTGGACCAAAATTATTTTTCCTTCATATTTTAATATAATTTTTTCAAATATAGATAGGTATATAGGAAAATAATTTACAAATTTTACAAAAAATATATAAAAATATCAAATTTCAAGTCGAACCACTTGGTCCGTCCCAATTTTCTGGGAAAATCACCCAGTTTGACCAGAAATTAGGTGGTTCGCAAGGTTACCGTTTTTCTGGTCGAATTTGAAACTTTTTGGGTCACGATTCACAGTTCGATTAGTTGAACCATCGGTCGGACCACATTTTTTAAAACCTTGCTCAATTAAAAATCACACAACTATATTCCAACTCCAAATATCTATAATTTTGTTGCTTATAGAAGAAGTAAAGAGTAATTATTGCTTAATGGAATCAGATGGACGATGATGAGACAAGACAATCTATCAGGTAGTTGATCATGGTGATGCTGGAGTGGTAAATAGAGAGTAAAACTGTAATAACTGTCAGTTTATTGATAGCGAAAATGATGTAATAATCTAACTGCTAGCTAACACCTAAGTTCAGGTACTCGGCCATCAATTTTCCTTATTATAAATTTATACGCAACATATCATTTGTCATTTATAATTAGATATATGTTTAACAGGCTTCAGCTGTTTTTTTTTTGGAAAGGAGGCTTTAAGCTATTGTATTAATTAAGGATAACCATTACAATGGGCAGAAAACAACCAAATACAAGAAAATTAAAATCAGAGAAAGAAATACAACGACAAAAGGAAGCAGTGCAAAGTAATTCCGTAGGCATCGTGGAAGAGGAAGTGAACATGGAAGCGTTCACAGGAGCGAGGAAATAGCTGACCCAAATGGCAGCTTGAATAGGTGCCTCCGAAGAAGCCTTCGTTATACCCCAGGTATACCCGAAGAAGCGGTACAGGACAGTCACCAAGAACAGCCTGAAGAACATAAAAGCAAACAACCGGATAATGCGTAAAACAGGAAACATAAATAACAACAGAAGGCACAGCCGTAAACAACACGAGGCAGATGCCGAAAGCAGAGACGACCGGAGAGGAGGTCCACAGTGACCAACCCCTCCGGGCACCATAAATGGGCTTCCCTGGGACTCCTCTTCAAATGCCAACTGCTAAGAGAGGTCGAGGCGGCCTGTGGGGAAGGGTAGCCGCGACCCTAGGCTCGAGAGGCGGAGCGAGGGAGCCGGCAGCGAAGGAGCCGAGACGGAGGCTGGGGGAGCTTGACCCTAGGCTTGAGAGGACCTAGTCGAGGCGACTGGTAGTATGGCTCTGGCTAGGTTCTGACGAGGTTCCGACGGGGCTCCGACGAGGCTAGACTAACTCGAAGGTTGCGACCCTGATTGAGGAGTAGTGGTCGGTAGGCGGGTAGGTGGCCGGATCTAAGTGAAGATGACCGGATCGGTGTGTAGGCAGTCGAATTTAGAGGTAGGTGGTCGAATCTAGTGTGTAGGTGGCCGGATCTGAAGGTGGGCGACCGGATCTGAGGTGGGCGGTCGGATCTGGAAGTGGTGGCGCATCGAGGTGGGCGGCCGAATCTGGAGGTGGTAGGTGGCCGGATCTGGAGGTGGAGGTAGATGGAGATGGGTGGTGTGATGGTGGTTAGATCTAACCAAAAGATAAAAAGGATTAAACCCTAGGAATTCTCTTTGGAAGAGAGAGAAGGTGCTCTCCGTTGGACAGGAGAGAGTCCTTAGCACTAGTATCCATATCTGTAGTTTTTTCGGTATGATTTGCCTTCAGCTGTTTTTAATAAGCGTGTAATTCGTAGATTTTTCAGTGTTCGTATTTGTAACTTATTTTCCCAGTTAAAATGTTAATGATTGTTGAAATATTATTGTTTACCATAGCATAAAAATATTGTATTTATACTAATATGTTACATAATTCATGACGTTTATTAATACGTATACCTTAATAATAATAAAAACGTTCTCTCAGCAAACTAGCTAGACTTTGCCAAAGATGGAAAATTGTACGTACAAACAACAACATCACATAATTAAATTTCACTACAATACTTTAGATTTTCATGCATAACCGTTTGAGTTTGTTAAGTTTTTTCGTTTATAAATAACATCAGATCAACACACTTGGATAACTTGAAGACCTTTTAAACTAAATTTAATATTTTGCTTGGTCTGTCATTTTTTGTTTCTTTGATGGTGTTGCTTGGTCTGTCATTTTTTGTTTCTAGCAGGCATTGAAACATGATCAGTGGACGAATTGGTTGCGGCTGGGACCATGTTGTCGGAGAAAAGGACGTAACTCCAGCGGTGGCAATATCAGAGTAGGGAAGAAGCAATTTTTGTCATCGATTATCATCTTGGACACTGCGAACACCCTATTTTTTTTTTCTTCAAACTAAAATTCACATTTATATCATCGACACCCACCCACATACTCGAAGGAGCTAATGGCCCGGATACTGAATTGACGATGATGTACTTATTTTATTTCAAAATTTAATATTAAACACTGATGCTATTTTAGCGATGAAGTTTTATCGAAGACGCTCTGTTTTGAAGAGCTCTAGATTGTAATCCATCAAAATGGATTTATTATTAACCAATTATCCGAGGAAGTGGATTTGGTCCTGGACGGGTAAAATGATACATGATTAATTTGGATAAAAAGTGAATCATTAGATTAAATTTTTTTAATTATAAACAAGATCTGATGGTCAAAACTTATTGGGGCTATTTTGGTCATTAAATATTTTGACTCCTTCATCTTTCTCTTCTTTCTTTTCGAATTTAATAAATTAAAATAAAAAAATTAGGGAAAATATAGAAGAAAGACGAGAAACGAAAAACAGAGAGAATGTGTGATTTTAACTCGTTGGTGTGCAAGCTCCGGGTTTTGGACACCCTAAGATTCTGTCAGAAAAAATGGGTGATTTTAACTCGTTGGTGTGTAATCTGTTGTTTATACGAAGATTTCTACTTCGCCGTCATGGTTATCCTCGATGGTGACCTCTCTAGCAAATGCATCCTCGTTTTTGCCGTCCACGCGCTCTCCAAATACGTAGATGGCTTGGAGGATCATTGTTTTGGCTTTATTAGAAGAGAGGCTTAATTCAGTTGCATCGCCATTAAATTAGGATTTCACTTTCTAACGTTTTAAGGTTTATGAGACTAATAATTAGCATAGTTTTAAAAATCGCGGTCCAACCGGTGGTTCGACTGGTCGGACCGCGAATCGCTCATTAAAGTGGTACGTTTTTATGGGTAAACCTGGAGTCTGATTGAACCGCTCATTTTCTGGTCGGACTGGGCGGTTTGCCCAGAAATCTCGGTTAGACCGGGGCGGTTCGACCAAAAAAATTAAAAAAATTAAAATTTTATCTTTGATTCGAGACCACACATTTTTAAAAATATTTTATTTTTTGTATTTTATAAAAATTGATATGTTTATATATAATTATTAATTTATTACATAAATTATTTACATATATATATATCTATATATATTTTAAAAAATTACAAAAAATAGAAGGAAAAATATTCCGGTCGGACCAGTGGTTGGACCGATCCGACCGGTCGACCCAGAAAATGAACAAAATCCAGGTCGTACTAAAATCCGGGTTTTAAAACTATGATAATTAGGAAGCTATCAATGTTGAGGAAATCTTTAAGTGGTGGATTGGGCCTGATATATTACAGGAACAACGGCCCCTCCTCTCTTGACCTAGGTTGTTATAGATTATGCAACCATCTTAAGAAGATGACAAAAAAACTAGAATCAAAGTATTATGGAAGCGAGGAGGAGGATGTGGGATTTTTTTAAGGGAAAATTAGGCTAAGGTCCATCTACTTTGGGAATTTAACTAGTTCAGTCCCTCAATTTTGAAAACTACTCTTTGGGTCCTGAATATCAAAATAACATACACATTTGGTCCCTTCTCTGGCATCGGAAATTTTTTTGACCAAAACAGGACATGCTTTGCCCCTTTTACCCTTCTGCCTAAGATAATTACCAAAAAACCCCTAAACCATCGTATAAATTAGCACGGAATGTTGTCCAGTCCTCACTTTGCCAAAGAAATTCCCGCCACCCAAAACTTTAAAAATTCCCAATTCTTTAGAACCATAATTTCCCAATTGCCTAAATTAGGGTCGATTGACCATAGACAAAGACAAGCTTGGTTTACTACCACCGAGTTCGACTATTATGCATTGTTCCCAATCCTTTTTAGGTGTCCCCCATCATGGTATTATACATGTACCTTCACCACCTAGTAGTACGAACAAAGATAGCAAGGGAGATAACGAGGAGCATGAGGCATTCCCATCGTGGATGCCATATATACCCGAGTGGGAGGATGAGTCTTCCGACAGAGTGCCATCTTGGGTTCCTGACTTACCTACCCTTAGTGAGTTAAGCCCAGAGCCAATGGAGGAAGTTTCTACTGATGAGGTAGTCAACCAGCTGCATATGATGCTGTTCGGCCTAATGGGGGTGATGGTGAGGTGCACAATAAGGAGGTTGCCCAGGAAGGTCAGATTGGCGGTGTAGAGGAAGGATCAAAGGATATTGGTGTAAAGGAAGGACCAAAGGATACTGCAGAGGACAATGTGGATACTGAAAAAGGTAACATCAATTCTGATTTTGAAGAAATAGATCCAAATGATATGCAAATTTTTTATAGTGAGATAGACGAGGAAGTGATTATCGATGAGGGTGCTTATAGAAGATCCAGAAAAGTGATGAAAATGGACCTTATGTATGATTATGATGGGAAGAAGTTTAGTATTACTGAAGGTATGGAGATAAAGATTGAGGTTAGGCACTGGTTTAGTAATGTAGTTGAGCTTAGGAATTCAGTGAGAGATTATGTAGTAAAAGGTGGTTACAAACTAAGATTTATTAAGAATGATAGCAAGAGGATTACAGTGGTGTGTTCTGGAAGTTGTCCATGGAGAATGCACGCTTCTGTGTTAAGTGGGCAATAGAAATTTATGGTTAAAATCTTGAATGAGAATCACACTTGCATGAAGATTAAGTCAGGGTATTGGGCAATCCCACAGTGGATTGCTAGACAAATTAATAACCTTCTTGGGGCAAACTCAACTTTGGATAATAAGACTTTAAAGGCTACATTAAAGAAGTTTGGATGCGATCCTGAAGATTGGAAGCTGTACAAGGCCAAAGCAATAAACAAGTTGAACCATATGGCACACATGTAAAGTCATATGCCAAACTTGCTGTCTACTGTAAAAAACTCAGAGTTCTGAACCTAGGATCTGTTGTGATTTTACAAGGGTTGCCAAGAGCTAACATCACATATGGGTAAAGTTTGGTAGAGTTTTGTGTGTTTGGGAGGTGTTAAGGATGGTTTCATTAATAGTTGTAGGCCATTTATAGGGCTAGATGGGTGTCACTTGAAGGGTCCTTTTGGTAGTATCTTTTTGGCTGCTGTTTCAAGAGTTACAAATAGCAAGATCTTACCAGTGGCATGGACTATTATTGATAAGGAAAATGGCACTAACTGGGAGTGGTTCATCCATTTGCTACACTCAGCAGTAGGATCTCATGCTTCAGAGAAAGCTTTGACTATAATGATTGATGGTCAAAAGGTATGAACTTAAAAATCTACCTATATTTTTTACTTATGTAAGTTCTAAAATTTATCTAACAAGTTTTAGCCTAAACTTGCAAGGGCTTGGTGATCAAATCAAAGCTGTGATGAGTGTCTAAAACACTCATTCTTTGTGTTTATTTCTTAGGATTTTTTTAGAGCTTTTAGATTGTTTTCATTGATTTTTAGTTATTTCGTATTAGTTTTCGTTCATTATAATTTTGTGTCTTGTTTGTCGTTTCTCATTGTGTTTTGTTGATTTTAGGTGTTTGTTTGAGGACTTGAGGAGGATGCTTGATCAAAGGTGTAAGGGCATGGGCAAGACGGAGCTTAAGAAGGCGAGAAGACCACGCTGAAGAGCAATGGCGTGCACCATAGACACTACTGGCGCGCGCCAGTAGAGAGGCGTCACTCTGACTAGGGACTTACAACATCGTTGGCGCGCGCCATGTCACGATTGGCGCGCGCCATGTCACGATTGGCACGCACCATGGACAGACAGTGACAGATAGTTGGCCAGCCCACTTACTTATCCCATCAGCAAACATTTGGGGGGCCAACTGACTCGGAGTTACATACTTTGAGGGGGTAGCAGATACCTTAGGGGGACAATGGAGGGTAGTTGTTAGGATATTAGCTTAGTTTATGTTATTTTGACTTTAGACTTTGGATTTTAGCTAATAATGACTCATTATGAGAGAATGTAAAAAAATAGAGAGAGAAGCATGCAGAGAATATCCAGAGACTAAGCCACGAATATTGTAACTCTCTGCCATGGACATGAAGGAAGGAGGAAGCTTCTTTGAACATTATTAAGCTTTCTCCTCTTGTAATCTCATTTTATTAAGTTATGCTTAAGTTTGTTAATGTTTATATTGTGTTCTTGCTAAAGTATGTGTGAGTAGTAAATTCAGTGGGTTAAGTACCTAGAAACTAACATGTAAACAACAATTTTTGGGGTTAAAAATGCTAAGATTTATGTTCTAGCTAAGGAACTTAATGCTTAATTATGGTTTCACCAAGTTTATGATCATTTTTAGTTCTTGCCTTTGACAATGGTTTAGATTAGTTGGCTGTGATAAAAACTTAGTGAACAACCATGATTATGAACTTAGTTAAAACTTGAGACCGAAAGGAGATGGAATTAATGTAAAAGTTAACTAGATGATTAATTACTTAAATAAAAGAGAAATCTTTTTAAGTAATTTGTTATTCATTGAATAATACTTACAGTTAGTTCTTAGCTTGGTTTAGATCGATTAGTGGGGTCGAAAGAATATCTAGTTGGTCTAAATTTTGCTAAAGTTCAATTTAGGCAAATTTAGCGCGAAAGTGTAGATTTGTTGCTCATGAAATACTCGAATCATAATACGAACATAATAAACCCCCTAAGTTGCTTATTTACATGTGTTTCAATAGTACTAAACTCACTTTTAGTTAAATTTGCTAAATCAGATTGTTAGTTTTGTATTTTGAAGTTCATAGACTTTTAACTTGCTTAAATCTTTTGATCGTTAATTTAGAAGTTTGTTCGAGTTATCAATCAACCAATCTTCATAGTATACTCCTAAACAAGTTTGGAACCTAAGTACGAATCTTTAAAACTCAATTCCCTGAGGATCAACAAAACCGGACTTGCTCTGTGCTTCTGCTGGTGGTGATTGGCACACGCCATAGGGTATTGGCACGCGCCATTGTTCTTGAACGAAGAACATTGACGTGCGCAATTGGTAATGGCGCACGCTATAGGTGATCGAACATTGGCCCGCGCCAACAACTTGTATGGCGAGCTCTACTAGACACCTTTGGCTCATGCCAAAGACACTAGTGGCGCGTGCCGAAGGGTGGCAGGAGGCCAAAAACTTCACGTGTATCATCAGCACACTTCAGATCAAGCACAAAAGACAATCCAAATCCAACGTGGAACAAATTGGCACCGTTGCCAGGGAGCTGAGTAGATAAAGCTCGATTTGGTGAGCGAACTTGGATTAGGAAAACTTTTAAAAATAAATAATAAAAAAACCAAAAAAATTAGAGTTAATTTTTAGAGTTACTTGCGACACAAGTTACTTGCAAAACAAGTTACGTGAATGCCCTTAACCAGATCCACTAAAAATTCACAGTTGGAATTTGAAGAGGACATAACACGGTTTGAAAGGTCATTGCGTAAGGCAAAAAGAGAGAAAGAAAGGATGGATCAAAGGCAAGATGGACAAGGAGTTGAAGCTCAAGCACCTCGAAGATCTTTAATGGACCATGGAAGACCAACATATGAAGGAGCAAAAACTGGAATTCAGCAGGCAGCTATTGAAGCTAATCATTTCGAAATCAAGCCGATAGTGATTCATATGCTTCAAGTATCGAGTCAGTTCTATGGACTACCTAATGAGGACGCAAATGACCATCTTGGAAATTTCATGGAATTAGCTGATAACTTCAAGTATCTTGGAGTATCTGATGATATTGTTAAGATATGAATGTTTTCATACACGCTTAGGGACAAGGCTAAACTATGGTACAAGCAACTTAAAGGTACTATAATAACAACTTGGGAAGAACTTGCAAATACTTTTTTGGACAAATATTTCCCATATTCAAAGACAAGCAAGCTCATCAAGGAGATCACCAATTTCGAACAATTTAAAGGTGACTCTTTGAGTGAAACTTGGGAGAGATTTAAGGAATTACAAAGGAGTTGCCCTCACCATAGTTTATCGGAGGAATCTTTGCTCAAAACTTTTTATTTTAGCCTTTTACCTACAACAATGGGGACTGTTGATGCTGCTTCCAATGAGAATTTTCTGAGGAAGGAAAGAGACAAAGCCTACCATATTCTGGAAGAATTGGTAGTAACAAATAGGATAATCGCAAATGAAAGAAAGAAACAACCTATCAGAGAACTGAGAGAACTAACTGAGCGAAGCGAGAAGAGAGGAATGATTGAACTTGATGCTTCCTCATCATTTCAAGTTCAATTAGATTTGATGGCAAAACTATTGCGAGATTTAACCTTAACCAAAGTTGATGATGTCGCTATCCAACAAAATTGTGAAGCTTGTGGTAACATTGGCCATGAGTTGAGTCAATGTGCCATGATGAACCAACAAACTGAGCCAGTTAATTTTGTTAGTGGTCAAGGACAAGGAGGAAACCAAATGGGGACAATCCATATTCTTCAACATACAATCCTGGATGGAGAAATCTTCCTAATTTCTCGTGGAAAGACAGGAGCAATGATGATAGCATGGCAATTATTCTTGATAAAGGACTACCGTTACGAGCTCCACAACAAGGACCACCTGGTTTTCAACCATGTGGATTTTTGGGAGAAAGAATGGAAGTCCTAGAGGAAAGATTTGACAAGGTAGAGAAATTCATCCAACAAACTGGAGAATCATCCACTAACCAAAGCCAAATATTAAAGGCCTTGGCAAGCCAAGAAGCAAGGCAAAACAATTTAGAATAATTCCTTAGAGGACAATCAACTGCCATGCGCAACATGGAAATACAACTTGGGGAAATTGCAAAGGCAAATGCCCAAAGAGCTTCAGGGTCACTCCCAAGCTCTACTGAAGAAAATCCTCGAGGTTATGTTAACGTGATTGCCTTAAGAAGTGGAAAGAATTAGCCTCTCAAATAGCTAAAGAGAAGGCTAAGGAAACTCACATTGAGATCCCTGACCAAGACAAGGTAGAAGAAGAACAACAAAAAGAAATTCCACAAAAAGAAGTTGCGGAAGAAGAAGAAGAAGTTTACGTACCACCACCAATGATTCCCATTTTACCTTACCCTCAGAGGGTAAAGAGAAAGATGGGAATGGATGAGAAATTTCTCCGTTTTATGGAGAAAATGAAGAACGTTCAAATCAGTGTCTCTTTTCTTGAGATGCTTGATCAAGTACCACACTATGCCAAGTTTCTAAAAGAGCTCGTAACGAAGAAGAGAAAGTGAGAAGATGGAGAGACTATTGCCCCAACTATAGATTGTAGCTCTCTAATCTCCAAGAATCTTCCTACAAAGCTACAAGATCCAGGGAGTTTTACTATTCCCTGCTTTATTGGTGAACTTGAGTTTCCAAAGTGCTTATGTGATTTAGGCGCAAGTATCAACTTGATGCCTTTATCGATATTTTGGAAACTAGGATTGTGTGAAGTTAAGCCAACTTCTATGCTACTCCAGTTGGCAGACCAAACCATAAAGAAACCATTCGATGTAGTTGAGGATGTCCTGGTAAAGATAGACAAATTCATCTTTCCAGTTGACTTTGTAGTTTTAGATTTTCCTGAGGACAAGAGTTGTCCGCTGATTTTTGGCAGACCCTTCCTTAACACTGCACACGCGTTGGTTGATGTTCATAATGGCAAATTGGTCCTCCAAATAAGAGAGGAGAAAGTTGAGTTTAAAATGAATAGTGTTATGCGCCATCCTCTTGATGAAGAGATGTGCATGAAGATTGATGTTGTGGAAGATTGTATCTTGGAGTTTTGTAAGGAAAACATTTCAGAGATAGAGAATACAGAAGAAGAACAACAAGAAGAAAAAGAATATGTGGAAAAAGTGAAGGAGGAAATGGATAAGGACGGTCTACTTAAGGAACTGAAGTTTCATTTGAAGTACAAAACTCCACCCTCAATTGTAAAGGCTCCTTCTTTAGAGCTGAAAGAGCTACCTTCTCATAAGATATGCATTCTTGTTAGATGGAGGGAGACTACCGATTATAATATCTAACAAGCTCACATAGGAGGAAGAAACAAAAGTGGTCGCAATTATGAACAAGCGGATAAAGGCTATTGCCTGGCAAATATCCGATATTAAAGGAATAAGCCCTGAAATTGTAATGTACCACATCCACATAGAGGATGGAGCAAAGCCGAGAGTAGACCGGCAAAGAAGATTAAACTCAAACATGAAGGAGGTTGTCAAGAAGGAGGTGATAAAACTCCTAGAGGCCGACATTATTTATCCAATTTTAGATAGTGAGTGAGTTAACCCCATCCATTGTGTCCCCAAGAAAAGGGGAATGACAGTGGTAATCAATGAGGAGGGCGAGCTCATTCTAACAAGGATAGTTACCGGCTGGAAAGTGTGCATTGACTATCAGAAATTAAATGATGCAACACAAAAGGATCATTTCCCTCTTCCATTCATTGATCAAATGTTGGAAAGAATAGCAGGGTATGCCTATTATTGCTTTTTAGATGGGTACTCAGGGTATAACTAAATTGCAATCTACCCTAGAGATCAAGAGAAGACATCTTTCACCTTCCCTTTTGGTATTTTTGCATATCGCAGAATGCCTTTTGGATTAAGATGTGCCCCAGCAACTTTCCAACGTTGCATTGAGGCTATTTTTTGGGAGATGAATGAGAAGATTATGGAAATCTTCATGGATGACTTCTCTATTTTCGGAGACTCATTTGATCATTGTCTGGAAAATCTTGATAAGGTTTTGGAAAGATGTGAGGACAAAAATCTTGTGCTTAACTGGGAAAAATACCATTTTATGGTAGACGAAGGGATAGTGCTTGGGCACAAGATTTCACGAATTAGAATGGAAGTTGACAAGGCAAAGACGGGAGCGATAGAGAAGATGATTGGACTGACAATAGTCAAAGGAGTTAGAGCCTTTCTGGGTCATGCAGGTTTTTACAGGAGATTCATAAAAAATTTCTCTCTAATCGCAAAACAACTGACAAACTTACTAGTGAAGGATGTGTCCTTTAATTTTGATGAGCAATGCATGAAGGCATTTGATGCTCTAAAAAATGCTAGTCACAGCTCCGATTATTTCATCTCCGGATTGGAAGCTTCCATTTGAGTTAATGTATGATGCAAGCGATCTAGCTTTGGGTTGCGTACTTGGACAAAAGAAAGAAGGGAAGCTCCATGTCATCTACTATGCTAGTAGAGTGCTGGCAGGGGCTCAACTAAATTATACAACCACTGAGAAAGAGTTACTTGCAGTCGTCTATGCTTGTGACAAATTCAGGGCATACTTACTTAGTTCAAAAGTAATAGTTTATACTGACCATGCAGCTTTGAAGTATTTATTCTCAAAACAAGATGCCAAACCTCGTTTGATGCGCTGGATTCTGTTACTTCAAGAATTTGACTTGTCCATCAAGGACAAGAAAGGAGCTGAGAATGTTGTCGCAGATCATCTCTATTGATTAGAGAAAAGCGACGGGATAGAAAAAGATGAAAAAATAAAGGAAGAGTTTCCGGATGAAACTCTGATGACCTTAAGTAGAGTGGAAGCCCCCTGGTATGCGGACTACGCCAACTTTTTAGTTGGAGAAATTGTTCCTACAAGCCTAAGTTATCCTCAAAGGAAGAAATTCATCAAGGATGCTCAAATGTTTGTTTGGGATGATCCATACCTCTTTAAGAGATGTAATGATGGGGTGCTTCGACGGTGCATTGCCGATTGGGAAATAGCTAATATGTTAGAGCAATGTCATAACACTCTATACTCAGGTTACTATGGAGCAACAAGGACATCAGTAAGGGTATTTGAGTGTGGGTTCTACTGGCCATACATATTTAGAGATGCACGTACCTATGTGGAACAGTGTGATCGCTGCCAGAGAATAGGCAACATCTCCAAAAGAAATGAGATGCCTTTATCTGGGATTTTGGAAGTTGAGCACTTTGATGTATGGGGATTAGATTTTATAGGACCTTTTCCCATATCGTATGGTAACAAGTACATCTTGGTTGGAGTTGATTACATTTCAAAGTGGGTAGAAGCTTTGGCATCACCTATAAATGACGCTAGAGTGGTTATCCGATTTCTTAAGAAACTCTTCTCGAGATTTGATGTGCCACGAGCAATAATCAGTGATGGTGGATCACACTTCTGCAACAAACCATTTGAAGTCCTGCTAAAAAGATATGGGGTAACTCACAAGGTGGCAACACCTTATCATCCCTAAACGAACGGACAGGTTGAGCTTTCCAATCGAGAGCTTAAAAAGATTCTGGAAAAGACGGTCGGATCAGCTAGGAAAGACTGGTCAAACAAGCTCGATGATGCCTTATGGGCATATCGAACGGCATTTAAAACTCCAATAGGAATGTCACCCTATAGGCTTGTTTATGGCAAGGCATGCCATCTTCTAGTAGAACTTGAGCATCGTGCATTTTGGGTCATTAAGACCCTGAACTACGATTACAAAAAGACTGGTGAATGCAGAATTCTCCAACTTGCTGAGTTGGAAGAAATGCGTGATTTGGCATTCGAGAGCTCAAGACTCTACAAAGAAAGAACCAAACGGAGACATGATGCCCACATTATAAAGAAAGACTTCAAGGAGGGCCAAAATGTTCTTCTTTATAATTCGCGATTGAGACTTTTCCCTGGGAAGCTGAAATCCAAATGGAGCGGCCCGTACCAAATCGTCAAGGTGTTTCCTTTCGGAGCACTTGATCTGAAAGATAGTAAAGGGATAGTCTTCAAAGTCAATGGCCAAAGGTGTAAGATCTACCTTGGTGGAGGCATCATTAACCAAGTTGCGGAAGTGTAATTGGTTAAATATCGCCTGAGGCATGAACACGAAAAGAGTCAAGCTGACAACTCTAAATTAGCATGTTAATGTATATAATTATATCATTTTTGTTTTTAGGATTTTGTTCTCTTTTACCTGTTAGAGGATAAAGAATAGGATGTTTTGTGTCAAGTATATATTGTTACTTAGATTGTTAATCTCAAAGAAAATCCCCATAGATATATGTCTCGTCATTCTGAAGCAAGCAAAAGAGACGTTGAGACTAGAGAGATGCAAAGAAAATTTAGAGAGACATTCAAGAGGAACATCGAAGTATGCCTACAGAAGAAGGATGGCGAGATTTGGATTCTGTCACAAGTGTGGGAAGTTGGAGCACGACGATATTTGCAGCAAACATACTATAATTTCACAAACTGAGAGAACTATCCTGTTGCATCAAGACCCTGTTAAGCTTCATGCTAAAAGGGTTGCGAGACCAGGAAGTTTGTCTTGGTACGCGATTGAGGAGCTGTGTGAGCGGTAGATAGCGAAGTTGTACCTTTGACAGTGATTGCATCAGAGATAGTACTATACGCCAATCGAGCGACTATACTAATATGTCGTGACCTCCATAAGCTTCGTGCCAAAAAGGTCACGATAATTGACAATCTGTCAAAGTATGACCCATCAGAATGGGGCATCTAGTTTTCAAGCTTTCCAGGAACGCATCGTACATAAAAGCCAAAAAAATCAAAAAAACCCACAAGCCCAATCTTCCATAACCTTCCCCCTATATAACCCAACATTTTCCAACCAATTTCCATAATAGGAGGTGAAGGAACAAGCGGATCAAAGAGAGCAGGCAAGAGGCTACGGACTTCCTCACCACCAACAAAGACTCCTCAACTTCCGGATATAGCCGACCACTATAATGCTCCTTTCTCAATCTTTCATGATTAAGAAGGGAGGAGGTATACCCATTTCTTTAGGATAGCCACTGTTAGCTATTTTAGGATTGATTGGGAGGACATTGCGAAGTTAGGTTTGGATAGGGAGTTGAAGAGAATTTTGAGGAAATTTAGTTAGATGTACTTCTCGGAGAGGACTGTTTTAGGTAAGGAAGAACTTAGCCATGAGTTCTTTAGTACCTTGATGATTGCTAGGGATAATGGTTCCTTTAGTACTAGGCTGTTCAACAAGGAATTCACTATAGAAGAGGAAGCGTTCAATAGGCTCTTTGATTTGCACTCTGGGGGAACCACATTAGACTTCTCACCTCATGATCTTGCTCATCAGACATGGCACGAGTTTACTAGATTTGAGCATTATGAGTCTGGGAAGGCACCTAGTTCCATGATTAGAGACCTATGCCTAGTGCTAGCACATAGATTTATGAGTTTTACATTTAGCGGGTAGTGGAAAGAGTAGAAGGTTTTTCGTCCATAGCTATACGCTCTCTACTATTTGAGCAATGATTAGCCATTTAGCATGTGTGTGTGCCCTCTGCTCTTTCCCAAATGCTTGCTGCTCCTCCTACTCTGCTCGCTACTCTGCCTGTTCTCTATCGTGCTCCTTGTAATATAGATCCCAGTTCGTCTGGTTGGTCAATGCATAATCCTGCACTTACACCTGCAAGGCAATAAACTGGTCACATAAGTACGAGAGCTTACCATGGTAGTCTCGACCTTGTTGACTAGGCCCAGGCTCGCTAGGGCCAGGCTGGTGGTGCTCCTGCTGACTGGGCTCCTGGTCGGCATGGATACAACAATGGGCTGAGAACTACGGCAGTGGATTCTACTTTCCGCCACAAGATCCACCACAGGACCCACCTCAGCCGCCAGCACAGGATTGACAGGGAGCTCCTTCTTCCTTACTTTTTATTATTTTATTTTAATTATTTTCTTTCTTTATATGTGTTAGATTTTTCTTTTAGGTTTGTTAAGTGTGTTTGTTTGCTTATCTTTGTTTTCTTTGATTGCATGCATGTTTAGTTTTTGTTTGTGTGATATTTGTGTTTTTGTTTGCGTGTTTTAGACACCTGGAGAACAATGTGTCGCTCAAGTGTGGGGGAGGGTTCCTTCCAGGAATCTTTCTTGTTAGGATTTTTAGAGTGTCTAGGACGTGTAGGTTAAGACTTGGCATGAAATTTTCATAAATTTGACCCCCCTCAAAAATTTTCAACTTGTGTTAGAATTTTATTAAACTCTTAGTTAGGAATTTAATTCAAGCACAAAGCCTAGGAATTAGTAGGAACCTCACACTCTGTCGTTTAAGCGAGTAGTTTCACTATGTAGACTAGACTAGAGGGTATATGAGTGTACTTTTTGAGGATTTGAGCCGATGGATGAGACACCAGTCTCTATTTTTCATGAGGTGCATACTAGTGTTAGTTAATTGAGGTATCCTACTAATACTTATCGTGGTCTAGGTTGCGTGGAAGTTGTGAGTAGATGGGGCATTCTTTGATATTTGAGCCTAGAGCCTTAAAGCCAAAATCCTTTATTACCATTTGCGTAAAACCATTTGAGTCGAGCCTTTTTCTTGATCTTAGATGAGGAAGCCAACTTTGAGCATATTATCTATCATCATCCCTACTTTTGATCATCCGATTCGAGGACTCTTAGTTTGCGCTTGTTGGGAATGTTTGTATTATGAGTAGTCAGTATCTGAAACCGATTTGGGGTATATCTTGGGATTTTTTTTATAGTTTATGACCATATTGAGAAGTCGAGTTTTGCCTAGATGCGTGCATAAGTTATAATATGTTGAATGTAAGAAAAAGAAAAAGAAGTGAAAAAGAAAAAAAAGAAAAGAAAAAGAAAAGAAAAGAGAAGTGAAAAAAAAAGAAAAAGAATGTGAAGTTGAATAAGCATAAGTCAGGCAAAACTTGATCTTCTAGGTCTTAGTATATTGGGATATTGGGGAGTGTATGTTTATTATACTTGGTAAGGATGTTTTAGATTAGGCGAGAGACTACTTAGTTCATGTATTGAGTCCTCAGATTGGGTGGTTTAGCCACATTCCATATATTTTTACCTCACTCTGACCTTCATCCCCATTATAATCCAATGAAAAAGCCCCCCGATCATTGACAACCATTGTGACTTTTAGATAGCGCTGAGTAGGACATAGGATGCTTTGAGATATTGACATGTATGCGAGTGATAAGAAAGTTGACTATACACCCTACATGAGTGAAACACTTTTCTATCATCGAGAGTTTAACCTTCTAGTGTCTTTTACGTAAAGTTAACACTTGTTTAAACAATAGAGTGTCGCGGTGTCTACTAGTTCATAATGTTTTGTGCTTTGAATTGATGAATTAACTAGGTTTTTGATAGAATTTTGATATAAGTTGATGTTTTTGAGGGAAGTTAAGTTTTGATCGAGTTGTGCCAAGTCTTTACCTAGTTATGTGTTTGTGTGGTTTTAGTTGATTTTTGTTTAATTTTTGTCCATATTTGAGTTTTGCTTGGGGACAAGCAATGATTCAAGTGTGGGGGTGTGATGAGTGTCTAAAACACTCATTCTTTGTGTTTATTTCTTAGGATTTTTTTTAGAGCTTTTATATTGTTTTCATTGGTTTTTAGTTGTTTCGTATTAGTTTTCGTTCATTATGATTTGTGTCTTGTTTGTCGTTTCTCATTGTGTTTTGTTGATTTTAGGTGTTTATTTGAGGACTTGAGGAGGATGCTTGATCAAAGGTGCAAGGACATGGGCGAGACGGAGCTCAAAAAGGCGAGAAGACCACGCTGAAGAGCAATGGCGCACGCCATATGCACTACTGGCGCGTGCCAGTAGAGAGGCGTCACTCTGACTACGGACTTACAGCATCGTTGGCACACGCCATATCACGATTGGCACGCGTCATGGACAGACAGTGACAGATAGTTGCCCAGCCCATTTGCTCATCTCATTGGCAAACATTTAGGGGGCCAACTGACTCGGAGTTACATACTTTGAGGGGGTAGCAGATACCTTAGGGGGACAATGGAAGGTAGTTGTTAGGATATTAGCTTAGTTTATGTTATTTTGACTTTAGACTTTGGATTTTAGCTAATAATGACTCATTATGAGAGAATGTGAAAAAATAGAGAGAGAAGCATGTAGAGAATATCCAGAGACTAAGCCACGAAAATTGTAACTCTCTGCCATGGACATGAAGGAAGGAGGAAGCTTCTTTGAACATTGCTAAGCTTTCTCCTCTTGTAATCTCATTTTATTAAGTTATGCTTAAGTTTGTTAATGTTTATATTGTGTTCTTGCTAAAGTATGTGTGAGTAGTAAATTCAGTGGGTTAAGTACCTAGAAACTAACATGTAAACAATAATTTGTGGGGTTAAAAATGGTAAGATTTATGTTCTAGCTAAGGAACTTAATGCTTAATTATGGTTTCACTAAGTTTATGATCATTTTTAGTTCTTGCCTTTGACAATAGTTTAGACTAGTTAGCTGTGATAAAAACTTAGTGAACAACCATGATTATGAACTTAGTTAA
>SOPF01026166.1:0-52035 GCA_012979155.1 Hypericum perforatum
TCAGATCAATCTCAACGCAAATCCTAGCAAAGCTGCACCGGGATCGTTCTTCTGTAGTAGTGTCGATCCGAATAGGTCTACCAATCTGCTCAGCCAAGTTTCTGAGAAAGCTGCTATGATAGAACTCCATCGGCAATTCCGGCACTCTAACCCATGCTATGACTTTTGTAACACCTCCTGTTGCCGGATTGAATTTTGGGACCCAGCGTTGCACAGTAATGTATCGATCAGCCACCATCCAAGGACCTCCTGTGAGGATATGATCATATAATTCATCAGAAGTAGGTTTGGTCAAGAAAAAACCGTTACCCAAATCCACCAGGTGAAAGTCCAGTGGGAGGCCCCATAGCTGAGCGAGACGCCGTTTGAGGTACGGGAAGGCCACCTTATAGTCGAGCACCTTGATAATCAAGGTTTTCCACCAAGGCCTGCGCATCTCAATCTTCTCCGCTTTGGTTAATCTTATGATTGGGCAAAAAGGATCATCATCCTCCTCTCCTTCGGAATCACTAGAAACCAGTTCTTCCGGGTCGAAACTAAAAGATTGACTCCCATCATCTTTAGGTTCGTCCTCCGAGGTTCCCATAGTGGCATCTTTGAACGACAATTTTCTTCTACGTTCCTCCATAGGTGGTCTCTGCTCTGTTGCTACTGGTACCAGATCCTGCGAAGTGGCCCCATTCCCAGCTCCCGTTTTCACTTTTTTGCCTCCTCGTGGAGGAGTTGCCAACGGTAAGGGCGGAATATCTCCCCTTTCTGGAGCAGGAGGCTCCATTACAGGGGAAACCGATGATAACTACGAAGACTCCTGTTTCGTTCTCTCACCTGTTTCTCTCACCTGTTTCTCTCACCTCTTTTGGAGTTGGAAATAAATAATGGAACTTTGAAACACAGCAATAGGATTAAATAATTATCATTTTGATTTGTCGTATGCATATACTTCGCACAAACAAGTAAACAAACACACGAAAACATAGATTTTTATTCAACAACACTGAAAGTGGCAACGACAATCTACCTAACAAAATTTAAAGCAAAATATATAAAAATAACTCAAAAAAGTACAATTAAACCAAAAAGAAAAAGGATTTCCCTATCACTTTCTTCGTAAAAAGTGCGGTTTGCTCTTGCTTTGTCCGCTATTGTCGAAGTCTTCCGGCCGTTGATTCGTCAGAGGGTGAAGAGGCTTAAGCTCGTGATTATGGTAAAGTGTATTTGACAAAATATGGCTTGTTCTTGGTGGTTATGGCAAAATGCGGCTAGCTCATAATTTATAGGTCGAGAATCTGCCCTACTTGGCGTGCGCCAAGTGGTACGGCGTACGCCAACTGATATGGCGTACGCCATTGTGCTTTGTGAATGAACAGTTCCTAGTACGTCGTCTATATACGATGTACTATACCTATACTAAATACATACAAACTACAAACTTATCAAGTACAAAATAAAATTCAATCTAATCTAATTTTTTTTGTTTTTCTTATTATTTTTTTGATTTTTTTGGCTTTTATGTACGCTGCGTTCTTGGAAAGCTTGAAAACCAGATGTCCCATTCCGATGGGTCATACTTTGACGGATTGTCATTTATCGTGACTTTTTCGGCATAGAGCCTAACAAGGTCGCATTGCATTAGCACAGTCGCTCGATTGGCGTATAGTACTATCTCTGATGCAATCACCGTCAAAGGTGCAACTTTGATATCCGTCGCTCGCACAACTCCTCAATTGCGTACCAAGACGAACTTCCTGGTCTCGCAACCCTTTTAGCACGAAGCTTAACGGGGTCTTGATGCAACAAGACAGTTCTCTTGGTTTGCAAAATTGTAGTATGTTTGCTACAAATACCATCATGCTCCAACTTCCCACACTTGTGACAGAAACCAAATCTCGCCATCCTACGTCTGTAAGCACACTTTGATGTTCCTCTCGAATGTCTATCTAAATTCACCACGCATCTCTCTAGTCTCAACGTTTCTTTTGCTTGTTTTAGAATGACGAGACAAATGTCCATTGGAATTTTCTTTGAGATTAGTAATCTAAGCAACAATATATACTTCACACAAAACATCCTGTTCTTTATCCTCTAACGGGTAAAAGAGAAACTCTTTCTTACTGATTCATCTCTTGTTGTTTCAAGAGACACACCTCACAATCAGAGTACCATGATGTACTAGTTCCTTTCCTTGCGACTCTCCTGGCGTTACGTCTCGTGGAGCCACCATTTAATTCCACGGCTCTCACTTTTGGTAAAGGGTGACTAGCATGTCGTAAGTCACGATGCTCGATTCTCAAAGTTTCTTTTGCTGTATGGAGAATAACTAGGCAAATTTCTAGTGGAAGTTTATTTTTCACTAGGAAACTTACTAGTAAAATATACTTTGAGCAAAACATTTCTTCCTCTCTTGTAATTCTGCACGTAAAAGAAAATAATATAGTCCATATTAGCGAAATAGAAGTAAATACTAATAAAATTAAAAATGAATCTAATATAACTAGACGTGCTAATTTAAAGTCGTCAGCTTGACTACTTTCGTGTCTATGCATTATTCAACATATTAACCAATTGCACTTCTGCAATTTGGTTAATGATGTCTCGTCCCATGTATATTTTGCATCTTTGGCCATTAACTCTGAATACCTCCCCCTTGGTACTTTGTAAATCAAGTGCTCCATAAGGGAACACTTTCATAATTGTGTAAGGTCCGCTCCATTTAGATTTGAGCTTCCCAGGGAAGAGTTTAAATCTAGAGTTAAAAAGAAGAACATGTTGACCCTCTTTAAAATCTTTTTTGACAATATGGGCATCATGTCTTTTTTTGTCTTTTCCTTGTAAAGTCTTGAGCTTTCGAATGCAAGATCTCAAATTTCTTCCAACTCATAGAGTTGGAGAATTCTTCATTCTCCCGCCTTTTTGTAATCGTAATTAAGGGTCTTGATAGCCCAAAATGCACGATGCTCAAGTTTCACAGGAAGATGGCATGCTTTGCCATAAACTAACTTGTATTGGAGTTTTGAATGCCGTTCGATATGCCCATAAGGCATCATCGAGTTTGGTTGACCAATCTTTCCTAGATGATCCGACTGTCTTTTCCAGAATCATTTTGAGCTCTCGATTGGAAAGTTCTACTTGTCCGCTTGTTTGGGGATGATAAGGTGTTGCCACCTTGTGAGTTACTCCATATCTTTTGAGCAGGACTTCAAAGGGTTTGTTGCAAAAATGTGATCCACCATCACTGATTATTGCTCGTGGTACTCCAAATCTCGAGAAGAGTTTTTTAAGAAATAGGATAACAACTCTAGCATCATTTGTGGGTGACGCTAAGGCTTCTACCCATTTTGAAACGTAATCAACTCCAACCAAGATGTATTTGTTTCCATTTGATGTGGGAAAAGGTCCCATAAAGTCCAACCCCCATACGTCAAAGAGCTCAACCTCCAAAATACCAGATAATGGCATCTCATTTCTTTTTGAAATGTTACCTGTTCTCTAGCAGTGATCACATTGTTCCACATAGGTTCGTGCGTCTCTAAATATGAAAGGCCAATAGAATCTGCACTCAAATACCCTTGCTGCAGTCCTTGTTGCTCCATAATGACCTGAGTAAGTAGTGTTGTGACATTGCTCTAAAACATTAGCTATTTCCCAATCAGCATTGCACCGTCGAAGCACCCCATCATTACATCTCTTAAAGAGATATGGATCATCCCATACAAATAATTTAGCATCCTTTAGGAATTTCTTCCTTTGAGGATAACTTAAGCCTACAGGAATAATTTCTCCAACTAAAAAGTTGGCAAAATCTGCATACCAAGGGGCTTCCACTCTACTTATCATCATTAGAGTTTCATCAGGAAACTCTTCCTGTATCTTACCATTTTTCTCCATCCCGTCGCTTTTCTCTAGACGAGAGAGATGATCTGCAACAACGTTTTCAACTCCTTTCTTATCTTTGATTGACAAATCAAATTCTTGAAGTAACAGAATCTAGTGCATTAAGCGAGGTTTTGCATCTTGCTTTGAGAATAAATACTTCAAAGCTGCATGGTCGGTATAGACTATCACTTTTGAACTAAGCAAGTATGCTCTGAATTTGTCACAAGCATAAACAACTGCAAGTAATTCTTTCTCTGTGGTTGTATAATTAAGTTGAGCTCCTGCCAGTACTCTACTAGAATAGTAGATAACATGCAGCTTCCCCTCTTTCTTTTGTCCAAGCACACAACCCAACGCTAGGTCACTTGCGTCACACATTAGCTTAAATGGAAGTTTCCAATCAGGTGATGAAATAACCGGAGCTGATACTAAAGCTTTCTTTAAGGCATCAAATGCCTTCTGACATTGCTCATCAAATTTAAAGGACACATCCTTTACTAATAGGTTTGTCAGAGGCTTGGCAATTAGAGAAAAGTTCTTGATGAATCTTCTATAAAAACCCGCATGACCTAAAAAAGCTCTAATTCCCTTGACTGTAGTTGGTGCAACCATCTTCTCTATCGCATCCGTCTTAGCTCTGTCCACTTCCATTCCTACTTTAGAGATCTTGTGCCCCAGAACTATTCGTTCATCCACCATAAAATGGCACTTTTCCCAATTGAGCACAAGATTCTTTTCCTCACATCTTTCCAAAACTTTGTCAAGATTGTCTAGACATTGATCAAATATTTTCCCAAAAACAGAGAAGTCATCCATGAAAATTTTCATAATCTTCTCATTCATCTCCCAAAAGATAGACTCCATACAACGTTGAAATATTGCTGGAGCACAACTTAATCCAAAAGGCATTCTGCGATATGCAAAAATCCCAAAGGGACATGTGAAAGATGTCTTCTCTTGATCTCTGGGATATATTGCAATTTGGTTGTACCCTGAGTAACCATCCAAAAAGCAATAGTAAGAATACCCCGCTATTCTTTCCAACATCTGATCAATGAATGGGAGAGGAAAATGATCCTTTCGTGTGGTATCATTTAATTTTCTATAGTCAACACACACTCTCCAACCGGTCACAGTACGTGTTGGAATGAGTTCCCCCTTATCATTGATTACCACTGTCATTCCCCCTTTCTTAGGAACACAATGGATTGGACTAACCCATTCACTATCCGATATTGGATAAATAATGCCTGCTTCTAGAAGCTTGATCACCTCCTTCTTAACAACCTCTTTCATGTTAGGATTCAATCGCCTTTGGCGGTCTACCCTAGGCTTTGCTCCTTCCTCCATGTGAATATGGTGCATTACAATTTCTGGGCTTATCCCCTTGATGTCTGAGATTTGCCAAGCAATTGCCTTAATTCTTTTGTTCACTATTGTAAGCACTTTATTCTCTTCATCCTTGGAGAGCTTGTTTGAGATTATAATTGGTAACCTACCTCCATCTATTAAGAATGCATATCTTAGATGCGAGGGTAGTTCCTTTAACTCCAAGGATGGAGCTTTCACAATTGAAGGTGGAGTTCGATATCTCAATTGAATTTCCAATTCCTCAAGTAGACTTCTCTTGTCAACTTCTTCCTTCACTTCTTTCACAATTTCCTCTTCTTCTTTGTGTTGTCCTTTATCCTCTATTCTTAAAATATTTTCCTTGCAACATTCGAGAATACATTCATCAACAACATCAATTTTCATGCACATCCCTTCATCAAGAGGATGACGCATCACACTTGTCATTTTAAACTCAACCTTCTCATCTCCAATTCGTAGAACCAATTTACCATTATGCACATCTACCAATGCATGTGCTGTGTTGAGGAAGGGTCTGCCAAAAATTAGTGGACAATTTTTGTCCTCCGAAAAATCCAGAACCACAAAGTCTACTGGAAAGATGAACCTGTCGATCTTTACCAGGACATCTTCAACCACACCGAATGGTTTCTTTATAGTTTGGTCTGCCAACTGGAGTAGCATCGAAGTTGGCTTAACATCACACAGCCCTAGTTTGCGAAATTTCGATAAAGGCATCAAGTTAATACTTGCGCCTAAATCACATAAACACTTTGGAAACTCTATGTCACCAATAAAACTAGGAATAGTGAAACTCCCAGGATCTTGAAGCTTAGTGGAAATATTTTTCAAGATTAGAGAGCTACAATCTACCGTGAGAGCGACTGTCTCTTTATCTTCCCACTCCCTCTTCTTCGTGACGAGTTCCTTTAGAAATTTGGCATAGTGTGGAACTTGATCGAGCATCTCAAGCAAAGAGACACTAATTTGCACATCCTTCATTTTCTCCATAAAACGAAGAAATTTCTCATCCATTCCCGACTTTCTCTTTACCCTTTGCAGATAAGGTAGAATGGGAATCATTGGGGGTGGCGGTATGTAAACTTCTTCTTCCATCGCAACTTTATCTTGTGAAGTTTTCTCTTTCGGCACTTGTTCAACTTTCTCTTCCACAACATCGTCAATCTTATCTTGGTCAGATTCCACCACTTCACTTTCTTTAACCTTCTCGTTGACTGTTTGAGAGGCTAATTCTTTACCACTCCTTAAAGCGATAGCACTTATGTTACCTCGAGGATTTTCTTCAGTAGAACTAGGGAGTGCACTTGAAGCTCTTTGGGCATTTGCCTTTGCAATTTCCCCAAGTTGTATTTCCATGTTTCGCATGGCAGTTGATTGCCCCCTAAGGAATTGTTCCAAATTATTTTGCCTTGCCTCTTGGCTTGCTAAGGCTTTCAAGATTTGGCTTTGGTTAGTAGATGATTCTCCCGTTTGTTGGATGAATTTCTCTACCTTATCAAATCTTTCCTCTAGGGCCCCCATTCTTTCTCCTAAAAATCCACGTGGTTGAAAACCAGGTGGTGGTCCTTGTTGTTGTGCACGTAATGGTAGTCCTTTATCAGGAACAATTGCCATGTTATCTTCATTGCTCCTATCTTTCCATGAGAAATTAGGATGATTCCTCCATCCCGGATTGTATGTTGAAGAATATGATTGTTCCCCATCCTGTTTCCTCCTTGTCCTTGACCACTAACAAAATTAACGGGCTCAGTTTGTTGGTTCATCATGGCACATTGACTCATGTCGTGGCCAATGTTGCCACATGCTTCATAATTTTGTTGAATAGCGACAGCATCAACTTTGTTACAGGTCAATTCACAAAACTGTTTTGCCATTAAATCTACCTGAGCTTGTAATGACGAGGAAGCATCAAGTTCAATCATTCCTCTCCTCTCACTTCGCTCAGTTAGTTCTCTAAGCTCTCTGACAGGCTATTTTTTCTCTCATTTGCGATTATCCTGTTTGTTGCTGTCAACTCTTCCAGAACATGATAGGCTTCATCTCTTTCCTTTCTCAGAAAATTCCCATTGGACGCAGCATCAACAGTTCCCATTGTTGTCGGTGAAAGGCTAAAATAAAAAGTCTTTAGCAAAGACTCTTTCGATAAACCATGGTGTGGGCAACTCCTCTGCAATCCCTTAAATATCTCCCAAGTTTCACTCAAAGAGTCTCCTTCATATTGTTCAAAATTTATGATCTCCTTGACTAACTTACTTGTCCTTAAGTAAGGGAAATATTGATCTAGAAAAGCATTTGCAAGTTCCGCCCAAGTAGTTATTTGAGTATCCTTAAGTTGCTTATACCACAGTTTAGCCTTGTTCCTAAGCGTGTATGGAAACATTCTTATTTTGACGACATCATCAGAAACTCCCTGATACTTGAAGTTATCAGCTAATTCCATGAAGTTTCCAAGATGGTCATTTGCGTCTTCATTAGGTAGTCCATAGAACTGACTGGATGCTTGAAGCATGTAAATCACTGCTAGTTTGATTTCGAAGTGATTAGCTTCAATAGCTGGATGCTGAATTCCTATTTTTGCTCCTTCATATGTCGGACTTCCATGGTCCAATAGAGATTGTCGAGGTGCTTGAGCCTCAGCTCCTTGTCCTTCTTGTCTTTGATCCATCCTTGATTTATCTCTTTTTTCCTTGCGCAATGACCTTTCTAATCGAGTAATGCCTTCTTCAAATTCTAACAAAAGGTTCTTAGTTGTCCTTATTAAGGGCATGCACGTAATTTTCCTCCTTAGTAACTTATTTTGCAAGTAACTAAAAATTAACATTGACAAATTTTTTTGTTGTTTTTTTTATTATTATACTATTATTAGAACACTAAAAAAGTTTTCCTAACCCAAGTTCGTGCACCAAATCAAGTATTTAAAACTCAATCCCCGGCAACGGCGCCAATTTGTTCTCGAGCCTCCCAGATGAGAGGGTCTGCTTTTTTTTCTTAAGTTTTCTGCTGTTTCTCTAGACGACAGGTCATCTGTCTGGACGACATGGCGTACGCCAGAAGTTCCTGGCGTGCACCAGGTTATACATTTTTCTAAGAGTTGGAGTACGCCAACTCTTCTGGCGTGAAAGTTTTTGCCTCCGATGGCCAAAGTTGGCGTATGCCACCTATTTATGGCGTGCGCCAACACATCAGTTCTTCTAGCAGAGTTGTACAAATGAGTAAGTAAGGGAAAATTGTCCCACAAGGACCGAGTTTAAAGCTTAAACTTGGTTTAGTAACTTGTCTAAGATCAAATTATGAAGTGGTTTGATGAAAACTCTCGTTCTAAGTTGGTTTACTACTCTAGCAAATTATGACTTTAGTTACTTGAAGGTTTGGTATTTAAAACAGATTCTTAACAACTTATATTGCACAAATGAGCAACGTGAACTTAAAACCACAATAATCATCGAATTCAGAAGGTTTACTAAGTACATAACATGGTCCTAGTATTTCGAAATCAACCAAACTACACTCTCGTGCTAGAAAGGCCTAAATTGCTTCTTTACCATGCTTAGAATGATAAGATGTTCTCTCGACCCCAAAAACCAACTAAGCACAGCAAAGAACCAACTATATGCATCACTTTAAGGACAATAAATCACTGAGTAAGGGTATTAGCAACCCGAACTAGCAACTTATCTAACTAACCTTTCCATTTAAACTATCTCCTCTCGGTTTCAAGTTTAAACTAACTTCTAACCTTGGTGATCAAACAAGTTTAGCATGGCATTAAGTTCGTTAGTTTGACATGTTCTTCATGTTTTTAACCCTCTAAACCGTGACTAAGTAGTGGCTTTAAGCCACCAAACTCAAAGATCAACTACTCACACGTGCTTGCAAATAACAATATACTCAAAAACATGAACATACTTAGCATTATTAAATAAAACTAAGAGTACAAGAGAAGAAAGTGTTACAAGGTGATCCTCAACTTTTCCTCAAGTTCTTCACAGAGAAGCTGGTCCAAGTTCGTCCTCTCTCCCTCTCTCTTACACACTTGTCTCTTCTACACTAATGTTCATTATTTTCATACAAAACAAAAGTCCAAAGTCAAACAAATGTAAAATAACTTAATATCCTAACCACGCTCCACCTCTATACCATAATGGTCTGCCAAGGTCACAAGAAGGCCAAAAAATCCCGAGTACATGGCACCCTCCACTGTTTTCCACTCAAAAAGGCAAGTGGCTTGCAGTGTCACTATCTGGTCTGGTGTACGCCAACTGTTCCTGGCGTACGCCAGGTCTTCAGGTGCTTGGTCATTCGCAATCCATCAATCTTGCTCGTGGTCGTTCGTTCCTCGTGCATCATTGGCGTACGCCACCTATCCCTGGCGTACGCCATGTCCTCAGCATGGCTCTTCTTGCCTTCGCATCTCTCCTCTCGTCCATGCATCCACTTGTCTAGCTCGTTCATCATCCATTTCCTCGAATTAGCTCCTAAAACAATAAAACAAAATGAGAAACAAAATACACGACAAAAGAAACATGAAATAAACAAAACTACGCCAAAGATAACTAAAATTCAAATAAAATAACATAAAATACTAAAAACAGACTAGACAAAGGACACCAGTAATGAGTGTTTTAAGCACTTATCAATAATCTCGGACTTGGTGGCCTACTTTGCCACATTTGAAGCAAGCTCTAGTGTTCCTATAGCAAACATCCCCTAATGTTATTTCTTACAACTCGGGCATATCCTGTAGTTGTAGGACTAGCTCGGATTTGATCACTATCCACGAAAGTCATTTCCCCTTCCAAATCTATCAACTAGTCCTCCACCCCTTGACGACATTGACTGACTACTGGACCACCTCTCTTGTGGCATGAACCTTTGGTTCACACTCCTCTGTGGCTACCTATCAGTCCTCTGAATCTTCGACTGACTCGGAGTTACCTAACGATCATCATCCCACATCTCTAACATCTGAGCATAATCCACAACAGCAGCATAAGTCTCAAATCCATGAGGCATCATAAACTTGAACATGGAATCATCAAGGCCACGAACAAACCTCTTCACCTTCTTTTTCTCATTGGGGATAAAATGTTCTACATAATGCGATAGATAGTTGAACCTCTGATCGTACTGATCCACTGTCATTCTAGGTGTCTTCACCAGCTGCTCAAACTCGAAAGCTCGAGCATCCTTCAAACTCTCTAGTAGAAACCGAACTAGCAATGCCTTGCTAAACTCTTCCCACGTCCAAGCATATGATCCCTCATTTTGGAACCATATTCCAGCCTCGCCAAACAACCAAAATGAGGCAAGCTCCACCATTCTCATATTGTCACATGTCAAAATTCTTATCCTCTTCTCCATCTCATCGATGAAGACTTGAGGATTACTCTTCATACCCAAAAAGGTTGGTGGCTTCAATCTCAAAAACTCTCCCAAGGAGTCATCCTTAGAAGCTTGAGCGACGTTCTGCTCTATCTGAATTTGCTGAATAGCGATGAATTTCTCCATCGCTCTCATCACATGCAATGGGATCTCATCTCCGATACCTAATTTGTGGCAAAATCTCAGATGCCACTTCTTCCCTTCGTCATTGGGAGCTTTCCCCGTTCTCCTTTGCCATTTCAGAATCACTAGGAGTATTTGTTATATCCTCTTATATGAATGATTTAGAATTATACACACTAAAGATTGACATGCGAAAGAAGACAAAGACATGAAAATCCTATGCTCTATTATACATAACACATAATTCAAACTCAAGAATCCTAGGCTCTGACAAACTTAGAGCTTTGAAAACCTATAGCTCTGATACCAACTCTGTCACGACCTAAATCAGAATCACTGATAGGGTGCTGGATCACGCTCCCCAAACTGAGAAGCCGTGGCCTAACCAGCCTCAGAAATATGTACGCAAACCATAATTGCAGAAGCATAATTGAAATGCGAAAGCGTAAAACCATAATATATATACATCACAAGTATTTTTACAAAATTCTAAAGTCTAAATACAAGGTCCTACAATATACATAACTGGGCGACTTGTCTAAGATCACAAAAGGAGTACCATCCAAAGACTTCAAGAAACCCGAAATAAGATGATGGTTTCACACGAAGAACAAACCAAACTCTTCAGACGCCAAAATAGAACTTTTAGTTCTCGTCACCTGTGGAGGAGGGGGGTAAGTACTTGGAAGTACTTAGTAGAGGATATTAAAACTAACCTATAATTAACTAACCAACCACATGCAAAGACTCAAATTCATGCATAGACAATTGGTATGAAATTAACATTTAGCATTTCATAAGTAATTCAATTTAAATATTGACGAACTCATGAATTATACACATAGACACATTCTGACCCCAAAGTGGCATCGCGAATGCCATAACATGGATAGACTTCAGATAGGTCTAGATTGTGTCTCTCCTTCTCACAACACTGGGATACTATATCTTATAGCGCTTTCATAATCAAACTCTGCCGGCCATATCATAATCATACCAAATTAAATATATCCCTAAAAATATGTGCACATGTGCCAACATCCCCGGTTGGTCATGGGTAGACCTCATCGTCCGCCATCTTAAAAATAGACTCACATATATCATACGTGAGTTCATAATTATCAAAACCATAACCTCATAATCCCAAAAGACTCATAATTTTCAAAACCATGCATAAACCAAAAATCATCAAAGCACACAAATCAAAGACTCACATACACAATTCATCAAATCACAACATGTTCATCATATCAAAGCATAAATATAAATTCATAACAAACAATGCTAGTTAACACAAAGGTTAAGGATAATATCCCCCTACCTTTAGCAAAAAAGAGCAAAAGCTCCAAAAGAGATATGCTCTTCACTTTACGATCCTCGATGCTCGATTTCCAAAAAGCAGTCAACTAAAACATAGAAACAACTCTCTAATCAACATCAATCTCTCAATCAAAAGAGATAAGGAAAGATCTACTCTAAGTCCCAAAAATCACATTCCTATACAAGGTCTCCAAAAATAAGATTAAAAGTCCTCCAATTCAATACCAAAGTATAGTTTATCAATGAATTTCTTTATAACCCCTCAAATCATAACTCAAACTCCAATATTTCAAAATCACAAAGTGCTCAGATCCTTACAAACTTACACCTACTTCAAGATCATCACAAGTCCTACCCTTATTTTCAATAAACTTAAGTCTAAAATCAACTTACTCACCTCCAAATCCAAGAATCCTTCTTCTTCTTCTTCTTCTTCTCTTCTCTTCCTTTTCCCAAATTTCTTCTCTCTCTCTCTTTCTCTCTCTCTCTTATTTCAAATGGATGAGCACAATGAAACCCACTCAAAAAACCTCCTAGATATTTTAACTAAAAACTTACTATAAATGGAAAGTTTATCCTCAAGCTTATTCCACTTTGGTTCTCAACCTTTCAAGTTATCCCAATAACTCTTAAGCTTCTATATAAGTTATAATAGATCCACAAATCAATCTTCAATCCATAAATGTCATATAGTTCATCAATTGGTAAAATCTTCCAATTCTGATGAGAATCATACCTAAACCAAGCACCTAAGAATTTTCCCATGATTCCATCACATAATTCCTCAAATGTCAAAACTCTTATAACCAAGTCATAGTCCTAGATGTTATGAGCCTACTCAAATTGGAATCACCGAAATTGGAGGTTGTTTGAAGAAGTTATGGATTTTTTAAAAGATGTGTGCGCAGCCCGTAAAACCCCAGTGGTCGCTAGAAAGACTAGTGATCGCTAGCATCAAGCATCTAGTTTTCTCTAGCAAAAAGTCACCAAAAGTTATGATTCAGAGCATCGCTTGATTCAGAGTTTGTATGAGAGAGTTATGATTTTTCTACCAAAAGTCAACGAACTAAGCCTATCATTCCTAAACTGACAGTAATCCACCCAAAACTCCAAAACTCTACATCAAATCATAAAACTCATATTAACAAAGTTGTACATAAATGTGTTATGGACATACATGACTTAGAATCATCCAAATTGGAGTTGATACAAAAAAATTATACCTATTCCCCCAATGGTCAACGAATTCAACCAACACGGTTCAAGAACTAATCGACGTAAAATAACCAAAGGTCAGACCAAGCGGTCGCAACCAAGACAAAATTTATGAGGGTCATAACAGTCTCTACAGGGACAAAATAACCAATTCTCTAGTTATCGAATTATGAATTCCTAATTTTAATCTAAGTAATTGAAACTAAGTGATTGATTAATAGTTCTAATATTAGAAATTGTTATGCAAACCTGAGGTTAGTCAATCTTAAATTCGAACAACAATCAAAATAAAACAAAACGAAACAACAAAACGAATATAATTTCGTACTAAGGACTAAAGTTGTCAATCTCAATCGAAGAACACACAATACGAAATAATCAAGTAATTAACAAACAAGAAGATTGAATGAAAAGACAACTCTTGTATTG
The DNA here is from genome assembly GCA_012979155.1 of Hypericum perforatum. Lineage (NCBI taxonomy): Eukaryota > Viridiplantae > Streptophyta > Magnoliopsida > Malpighiales > Hypericaceae > Hypericum > Hypericum perforatum. Next base: position 13,714 of record SOPF01026166.1, read on the forward strand.
CAAGATATGAAAATACCTCATTACTTCAGAATTTTGAATTGTTGACTACAATCCAAAGTAATAAACAAAGACTAAAACAAGGTCTCATGAATCTTGTGTGAAAACTGTCCAATATTGAATATATCCTAAGGCTTAAAACATATATATAGCCAAGCCAAAGTACCTATCTAAAAGATACCAAAACTGAATTAAACAATAAGTTCTTTTAATTTTGGGTCTGGCTCCTCTAGCGACTGCTAGCATACATAGACACCGCTTATTTTGAGGCTTTTTCTGCGAGTAGTGACCGCTTGGAAACCAAGTGATTGCTATGGAGGATTACAAATCATAAAACTCAAAACATCAAAGTTGTAGATCCAGGTATTGCAGATCTACTCGTCTTGGAATCACTAAATTCAGAGTTTGTACAAGAAAGTTGTGCCCATTTTAACAGAAATTGATGGACTAAGTCTAAACCTATCCACTCCACTTTTTGTTGCTCTTCTCTGTTCTACATGATTTCTAGCTCGATTGTCCTAGTCTCTATGTTCGCTCCAATACCTGCAAAAATTCATAAAACTTAATAAATATCTGCTTCTCGACTAAACACAAAAAAACATATTAAACACTTAACAAAATATGACTCAATTGACCAAAAACACTGATAAAAAATACCCATAACATAACTAATTGTGTGTACATTCATACACACATCACTATGGACAGAGTGATGATAGAAATGGTGAAGTTTATCGCAGCTCAACAAAGTTAAGTTAATAAGAAAGCTACTTTTACTCTTTGAGATGATACTTTGACAGAGTTTTTGAGGCTGGAGCCACCTACATTTCAAAGAGTAGGTGGAGAAGAGGTGGAAGATCCTCAATTATGATAGTAAGAGGATGGTGGAACTTACTGCATTCAAGTTGATAGACAAGGCAAAAGTGTGGTTCCAAACTGTGGAATCAACTGGATGGACTTAGAAGGAGTACAATAATTCTTTGTTAGATTGCCTTTTTCCTAAGAGTTTGAGGGATGCTCATGATTTTGAATTTGAGAGATTGGTGAAGACACCAGAGATGACTCTGATAGAGTATGATCAGAAGTTTTGTCATCTGTCTCGTATTGCAAAGCATCTGGTTCCAAATGAGGAGAAGAAAGTAAAGAGATTTGTTCAAGGGATAGACAAGGTGATGTTCAAGTTTATGTATCCATATGGATTCCATTCTTATGTGACAGCGGTGGATTGTGGGAGGACCTTGGAGATGCATGATAATGAATGGATTGTAATGCAGAAGCAAGCTAAGGTCAAGAGATTTGATTGACTACCATAGTATAGTTCAAACAAGAGCTTTGGATAATAATAACAATAAAGGCCAAACTTCCAACCTAATTTCTCAAGTGGTGGAGGATCATATGGAGAATTTGGAAGAGGCGATGGTTTTCGTGGTCAAAAGAGCGGTCGGGGACAATCTGGTGGTTCGAAAAATTGTGCTAATTGTGGAAAGCAATACCCTAGAAGACTATGTTATAAACAAATGGGATCTTATTTTGGATGTGGCAAGTTTGAACATTAAATCAAGTATCATCACATGGCTAAGACAAGACAACAAGCACATCTTACTAGCATGTCTGTTCAAACTCAAGAACAAGATAGGAGTCCCATTAGCTAGAGCCATTAGGGGGAAAACTTGAGTTCTAGAGGAAAGAGCCGATGGAGCATAATAGTGGTGGTCCTGCTTGAGTATATGCTTTGACAAAGAAAGATGCTACTACATCTAATACAGTGGTCTCAAGTATACTTCCTATAGGCTTATCATATGCTTGAGTTTTATTTGATTTGGGGTTGACACATTCATTATTGTCACCCTAATTTGCTGAGTCTTTTGATAGTCCACTTGTATTATTAGAGGAGTCGTTAGATGTTTGTACCCCTTTAGGTCATATCATTCATGTGCTTTTAGTTCATAAATCATTTGTGATAGTTGTGGATGGTCATAAGATGTTGGTTGACCTACATGTGTTAGACATTGATGATTTTGATATGATTTTGGATATGGACTGATTGTCATCATACCATGATATGGTAGATTGTTTCAAAATGATTATGAGGTTCAGGCCTAAGGGTAAGCCAGAATTCATGTTTTAGGGTCATGGGATGACGATCATGAGGCTTATTTCTTGTTTGAAGGTTTCTAGATAGTTGAAAGAGGTTGTGTGAGTTCTTTGGCTGTTGTTGATGAAGTTGTGTAGATGTAGATGACATAATGGTTGACAACATCCTTATTGTGAAAGAGTTTCCAAATGTATTTCTAGATGAATTGCAAGGTTTACCACCTGAGAGATAGATTGAATTTTGTATTGAGTTGATGCCAAGGATAGAACCAATCTCACTACCACCATATCATAAGGCACCTACAGAATTAAAGGAGCTAAAGGTACAATTATAGGAATATATACGACCTAGTATTTCTCTGTGGGGTGCTCTAGTGGTATTTGTTCACAATAAGGATGGAAGTTTGGGATTATGCATTGACTATCCAAGCTCAATAACCTGACAATTTGCAACTAGTATCCTCTTCCAAGCATTGACGATATGTTTGATCAACTACAAGATACCAAGTGGTTTTCCAAGATTGATTTACAATTCGGATATCATCAGTTAAGACTCCAAAAGGAAGATGTGACCAAGGCAGCTTTCAAAACAAGATATGAATATTATGAGTTTTGAGTTATGCCATTCAGTATCACTAATATGCAAGCTTTCTTTATAGGTTTGGTGAATCGAGTGTTTAAACTATTTTTGGATCAGTTTGTAGTTGTGTTTATCGATGACATATTGATCTACTCATAGACCAAGGAAGAACATGAGAAATATCTATGATTAGTTTTAAAGACTTTGCTTGATAATGAATTGTATGCTAAGTTGTCGAAGTGTGAGTTTTGGTTACAAAGTGTGGCATTCCTAGGACATGTTGTTTCTCAAGATGGAATGTCAGTTGATCCAATAAAAATAGAAGTTGTGGTAAATTGGCCAACTCCTACTAATATTAAATAGGTACATAGTTTTCTCGAGTTTGCTCGATATTATAGAAGGTTTGTATGTACCTATATTTGGATTTTGATACTATGTGTAGTATATGGTCATCATGCATTTTGATTTTGAGTGATGTCAAACATGGTTGAGTTTCTATTACACGCATATGTCAACCATAACTAATATATTATGTTCTATTTTCTTACTAAGTGTTTTCAAACACTTATCCCTTACTATTGTATCTCTAGTTCTCAGAGATATTAGTTCACTTTTAGTGTTTGGAGTTCGTGGTACAAGCCCAACTTTTTCATTAAAGGGCTATTCTTTGAGGTCTCCAGATCATGCTATTATTCTCCTTCTGTATAGATGCTCTGTAGTAGTAGTCCTTTTGAGATTTTGTTGGTTTTTGTTTGTAATTTGTCTTTGGCTTGGTTTAATTTTTGTAAGATGGTTTGATATCAATTCTATGGAGAACTCACACTAACTCGAATCGTCTACTCTAAGATGATGATTGATCTTGACCCATCGCTTTGCACCTTGCACCGAACCTTAGTATTGATTAACTTTGACCCATAGCAATAGTGAGAATGCGACCTTGATCTTAAAACGAACATGCCACAAACGGAAATGGAAATTTTGTTTGATCAGTACAAACGTACTAGCTAAGTTATCCAGCCCACAAAAATAACCAGAGTATCAAAATTGACAAATTTCTTATGCAAAAAGTGATATCCTTTAAATAGGCTCCAAAGTACAAGAAATTCCTAATCAAACAAACTCCTAAACAAAATAAAATTCCTAAAGAAAGAAAACCAAGTTTGACTAGAACAACTCCTCAAAAGTAGAAGCTTTGTTGGAATAGGAAAACTAAACGATAAAGAATTCTACTCCTTTAGGAAGTCTAAAAACACATGTCTTATTCCTAAAGGATATAATTTCCTAATCAAAGTCTGAAAAGGACCATAGTGTATGATATACATCCAAAATAGCTCCAATCATGTGCATGGGTTCCTTGGGCATCTACAAGCTTGCATGATGAATTGGTTGTAGTCCATATCCCTTGAGTTAATCTGTTGAGCTCACCTTAAAACATCTTTGCTCTTGCTCTTGTGATTGGTCCAAGTAGAACTCGAATTGGTTGTGGGTCTTGCAGCTCCATAGTGGACATGTTCACATCATTCCCCCTCTCTTAAAAAGGATTTGCCCTCAAATCTTCATCTACATCAAATGGGCTTAAGTCAAAAACATTAAAAGAAGCACTTACATTGTACTCACCCAGCAAGTCAAGCTTATAAGCATTATCATTGATGCATTTTAAAACTTGGAAGGGACCATCCCCACGAGATAGCAACTTTGAATGCCGTTGCTTGGAAAACTATTCCTTCCTCATATTCAACCAAACCGTATCACTAGGCTCAAAGATAACTTTATGTTGCCCTTTATTTGCTTGTCTTGCGTAGTGCTCCATTTGTTTCTCAATGTTCATTCTCACTTTCTCATGTAACTGCTTGGCAAATTTAGCCTTCCTTTTGCCATCTAAGTTAACATACTTATTCGAAGGCAAAGGTGATAAATCTAGTGGGGTCAAAGGATTAAATCCATACACAAGTTCAAACAGTGAGAATTGAGTAGCAGAATGAACAGATCGATTATAAGCAAACTCCACATGTGGTAAAAAATCTTCCAAAGTTTTAATGTCATACTTAATGAGTCCTCTTAAGAGCATAGACAAAGTCCTATTCACAACTTCTGATTAACCATCTATCTGCGGATGATAAGTAGTAGAAAATAATAACTTGGTACCTAACTTACACCACAAAGTCTTCCAAAAGTAGCTTAAGAACTTAGTATTTCTATCTAAAATGATTGTTCTAGGCATGCCATGAAGTCTTACAACTTCTTGAAAGAATAAATCAACAATATGTGATGCATCATCAATTTTATGACATGGAACCTATCCACCACAATAAAAATTGAATCTCTACCACGTTTAGTCCTAGGGAGTCCTAACACAAAGTCCATAGAAATATCAATCCAAAGTTCACTAGGTATAGGTAGGCGAGTGTACAAACTGTGAGGTTTAACCTTAGACTTAGCTTGCTTGCAAGTGAAGCAACATCCACAAATTCTCTCAACATCGTGCTTTATGTGCAGCTAGTAAAAGTGCTCTTGTAGAATTGCTAAAGTCTTTGCTATTAGAAAATGTCCCATTAATCTACCTCTGTATGCCTTTCGTATCAATAATTCTTGCATGAAACAATTAGGCACATAAAGTTTATTCTCACGAAATAAATACCCTTCATTCCAAAAGAACTTACCAGATGCACTCCTCTTGGTTTCACAAAACAAATCACCAAAGTCAATATCATCAATGTATAACTCTTTAATGCGTTTAAAACCAAGTAGTTTTACATCAAGAGTTGAGATCAAAGCGCACCTTCGTAATAGTGCATCAGCTACTATATTTTTCTTACCTTGCTTGTAGAGTATGACATAAGGAAACATCTCAATAAATTTAACCTGAGTGCATTAATGAGTGTCAAAAACACTCATTATTCATGTCCTTTTAGTAGATCGTTCTTAGTATTTTAGGATGATTTAGTTATGTTTTAGTTGTCTTAGTGTTAGTTTTCGGTCATTGTGTGTTTATGTTATGTTTATTGTTTTTCATTAAGTTTTCTTGTTTTTAGGAGCATATTTGAGGAGAAGTGAAGGACGTTCGAGCGGACATGCAAAGGTATGGACGTGAAGGAAGTTGCGATGCCAAGGAGTGCTTATCACAAGAAGCTGGCGCACGCCAAGTAGCCGTTACTCAGACGACCATCCACTCAAACGACCAGATGCACTCAAAGAGGGAAATTGCGAAGACATGGCCCAAGCCACTTGAAGTTGGCGCACGCTAGACCAGATGGACAGAAATAAAATAAAACTGAGTGTTGGACAAACAAATGGCAAGACTTGACAAGGGCGGTTTAGAGCTTTCTGAAGGAAAGGGGGATAATGGCTGACTCTTTTTAGATATTTTTAGGTTAGATATTTTAGTAGATAAGTTAGATTAGATATTTAGTTAACTATTTTATTATTTACTTAGTATATATGCTAGTTTTGCTTTGTAAAGTATGGAGAGGATGAATCGGACCAAAGGAGACATTAACTTTGGTCCAAAATTAGATGTAAATATTGGTTTTTGGTAGAAGAACGTGGACTTGAAGAGGGAGAGCTGGGAGTCTTGATAAGTCTCAATCCCTTTTACTCTTTGTCTATATTAATGCTTTGTGTTTATATAAATATGTGTGAGTACTTTGTTGTGAGTTTTGTGCCTTAATGCCTTGTATGTATCCACGGTTTAGAGGGGTTACAATGTGTAGGAACATGTTCTTATTAACGAACTTCATGCCATGCTTTGACTTATTTGATCACCAAGTTATTGTACTTAGTCAAATCTTGAGACCGAAAAGAGATAGGTTTGATAGAAATATTAGTTTGATAATATGTTGCTTTGATAGAAGAGAAATCTTCCTTAGTTACTGACTGTTCTTTGAGTGATATGCATAGTTGGTTCTTGATTGAGTTTAGTTGGTTGGTGGGGTCCAAAGAACATATCTAACCTTCTAAGCTTGCAATTTAGATCTTTCTAGTGCGAAAGTGTAGATTGATTGCAATTTAGATCTTTCTAAGCTTAATGTTTAAGACTTTAGATCACTTAAGTTCAACTACAAATTTCATAATCTGATCCTAGTTAAGTAAGTAAACCCTAGAGTAGGCCTAACACCTCAATCTTATGGATCGACAATCCTACTTACTCTATTTGCAATTTGTTGCAACTCTGCTACTGAAGCACTGGCGCATGCCATCCTTTTTGGTGCATGCCATGTGCGTTAGTCCGTTAGCTTTTTGTTTGCACTAGGTGCTTTGGCGTGTGCTATAACTTCAGGCTGGTCTAGGGGTGGCACATGCCACCCATTCCTGGCATACCCTAGGAAGATCTGACAAACGACCAAGCAAAATTTCAGTATAACATTACCAACACATAGCGAAACCTTTGCCAAATTGGTGCCGTTGCTAGGGATTGACAATTTAGACTCTCAATTCAGTTTACGAACTCGGATCAGTATATATTAGTATATTTTTTTTATTTTTCTTTAGTTACGTTTTGACTAAGTAACTTGTCTTGCTTGACAAGTTACATGCATGCCAATAACCCGTTCAACCAATATTTCTCCATTGGAGATTGAAGAAGAAATAACGCGATTAGAAAGGTCATTGCGTAGGGAGAGACGAGAAAAACAAAGAATGGACCAAAGGCAAGAGGGTCAAGGGGCTGGAGTACATACGAAGGAGCAAAAACTGGAATCCAACAGCCAGCTCTTGAAGCTAACCACTTTGAAATTAAGCTAGCCGTAATTCATATGCTTCAAGCTTCGAGTCAATTCTATGGTTTACCTAATGAAGATCCCAATGAAGATTTGGGGAACTTCATGGAATTAGCTGATAATTTTAAGTATCCTGGAGCATCTGATGATGCTGTTAAGATTAGAATATTTCCTTATACATTAAGGGATAAGGCTAAGCTGTGGTATAAGCAACTTAAGGGTACTCCAATAACCACATGGGAGCAATTGGCAAATGCTTTCCTTGACAAATATTTCCCCTACTCAAAGACTAACAAGCTCGTCAAGGAGATAACAAACTTTGAACAATATGAAGGAGAGTCTTTGAGTGAAACGTGGGAGAGATTTAATAAATTGCAACATAAATGCCCACACAGAGCAGGTCAACTTTGTGAGTGGTCAAGGACAAGGAGGAAACCGAATGGTAAACAACCCATATTCCTCTACATATAATCCTGGAAGTTAAGGAGGAATTGGCAAGAAAGGTCTACTTGAGGAACTCAAAATTCACTTGAAATATCATACTCCACCTTCCATTGTATAAGCTCCATCCTTAGAACTGAAAGAGCTACCCTCGCATCTAAGATATGCTTTCTTAATAGATGGAGGGAGATTACCGATTATTATATCGCATAAGCTCACTAAGGAAGAAGAAGAGAAAGTGCTCACAGTTGTGAACAAACAGATTAAAGCCATTGCTTGGCAAATATCCGATATCAAGGGTATAAGCCCAGAAATTGTGATGCACCACATTCACATGGAGGATGGAGCGAGGCCAAGAGTAGACCGACAAAGTAGACTTAATCCTAATATGAAGAAGGTTATTAAGAAAGAAGTGATAAAACTCCTCGAGGAAGGGGAGCTCATTCCAACAAGAACTGTGACCGGATGGAGAGTGTGCGTCAATTACCATAAATTGAATGACGCACACGCAAAGATCATTTCTCACTTCCATCATTGATCAAATATTAGAAAGGATAGTGGGTTTTTCTTATTATTGCTTTTTGGACGGTTACTCTGGGTACAAGCAAATTTCAATATATCCCAGAGATCAAGAGAAGACATCTTTCACATGTCCCTTCAGTATTTTTGCATATCTCAAAATGCCTTTTGGATTAAGTTGTGCCCCAGCAATGTTTCAACATTGCATGGAGTCTATCTTTTGGGAGATAAACGAGAAGATTATGGAAATCTTTATGGATGACGTCTCTATTTTTGGAGTCTCGTTTGATCATTGTCTTGCTTAGATAAGGTGTTGAAGAGATGTGAGGAAAAGAACCTTGTGCTCAATTGGGAAAAGTGCCATTTTATGGTAGATGAAGGAATAGTCCTAGGGCACAAGATTTCTAGAGCTGGTATGGAAGTAGATAGAGCTAAGACTGAAGCGATAGAGAAAATGGATGCACCAACCACCATTAAAGGAGTTAGAGCATTTCTAGGTCATGCCAGATTTTACAAAAGATTCATCAAGAACTTCTCTTTAATCGCAAAGCCTCTGACAAATTTACTGGTTAAGGATGTATCCTTCAACTTCGATGAGCACTGCCTTAAGGCATTTGATGCTCTTAAGAAAGCTCTTATCACAGCTCCAGTGATTTCATCACTAGACAAGAAACTTCTATTCAAAATGATGTGTGACGCGAGTGATCTAGCTTTTGGGTGTGTGCTTGGACAGAAGAAAGAGGGAAAGCTCCATGTCATCTACTATGCTAGTAGAGTATTGGCAGAAGCTCAACTCAATTATGAAACCACAAAAAAAGAGATGCTTGCGGTTGTTTATGCATCTGACAAATTCAGACCGTACTTGCTTGGTTTAAAAGTTATAATTTACACTGACCATGTAGCTTTGAGGTATCTTTTCTCAAAGCAAGATGCAAAACCTCACTTGATGCAATAGATTTTGTTAATACAAGAATTTAACTTATCTATTAAGGACAAGAAAGGAGCAGAAAATGTTATCGCAGATCATCTCTCTAGGTTAGAGAAAAGCGACGAGATGGAGATTGAAGGGAATATTCAAGAAGAGTTTCCAGATGAAACTCATATGACAATGAGTAGAGTAGAAACTCCCTGGTATGCATATTATGCCAACTTTTTAGTTGGAGAAATTATTTCTACAGATCTGAGTTATCCCCAAAGAAAGAAATTTCTATGAGATGTTCGAATGTATGTTTGGGATGATCCTTACCTTTTCAAGAGGTATAGTGACAGAGTTCTTCGATGTTGCATTGCTAGTTACGAAGTAGCAAATATTTTAGAGCAAAGCCATAACACTCCCTACTCAGGTCATTATGGAGCTTCAAGAACAACATCTGAAGTCTTCAAATGCGATTTGTATTGGCCTTTCATCTTCAAGGATACACGTAGTTATGTTGAGCAGTATGACCGCTGCCAAAGAAAGAGAAATATCTCAAAGAGGAATGATATGTTGTTATCTAAAATTTTAGAGATTGAGCTCTTTGACGTTTGGGGATTGGACTTCCCAACATCATATAGCAACAAGTATATCTTGGTAGGAGTAGACTACATTTCAAAGTGGGTAAAAGCTTTGGCGTCACCAACAAATGATGCTAGAAAAGGCAGTTGGAACAGCAAGGAAGGATTGGTCAAACAAGCTCGATGATGCCTTATGGGCTTATTGCATGGTATTTAGGACACCTATAGGAATGTCTCCGTATAGGCTTGTTTATGGCAAGGCATGCCATCTTCTAGTAGAGCTTGAGCATCGTGCATTTTGGGCCATTAAAACTCTTAATTATGATTACAAAAAGGCCAGAGAACGCAGAATCCTCCAACTTGAAGAGTTGGATAAAATGCGGAACTTGGCATAAGCTCAAGGCTTTACAAGGAAAAGACCAAAAGAAGACATGATGCCCACATTATCAAGAAAGATTTTAAGGAGGGGAAGCATGTTCTTCTCTATAACTCGCAACTAAGACTCTTGCCGGGGAAGCTCAAATCCAAGTGGAGCGGCCCTTACCAAATTTTAAAAGTATTCCCTTTTGGAGCACTTGATTTGAAAAATAGCAATGGGATAGTCTTTCGAGTTAACGACCAACGATGCAAAATTTACATTGGAGGGGGCGATATTAATTGAGATGCGGAGGTGCAATCGATTAATATGCCATCCAGTGCTTGACCATTTGAAACAAAATAAGGCTCTTTTACTTGCAGAGAATAAAGAACAAGATGTTTTGCACTAAGTATATTTGTTTAGTTAGTGTCTTAGTTACTAGGAAGATCCCGATTGACATTTGTCTCATCATTCTCCGTCGAGCACAAGAGACCTTGAGAATTGAGAGACGAGAAGAAAATTTCTTGAAACACTCTAGAGGAACATCAAAAAGTGCCTTCAAGAGGAGGATGAAGAGATTTGAATTTTTTCCAAGGTGGGGAAAATTGGAAAATGATGGAAAATGTAGCAATAATAGCACTAACTCGCAAATTGAGCATACTGTGCTACTACGTTGCGATCCTATTAGGCTTAAAGCCAAAAAGGTTGCATGAAGAGGTAGTTCATCATGGTATGCCATTCGTGAGTTATGTGAATTGCGAACGTCTAAGTTGCACCTTTGACCCATGTAGATGGGGCATCTAGTTTTCAAGCTTTCCAAGAACGCAGCATAAATAAAAGCCAAAAAATTAGTTTAGCATGTTTATTTCTTTTGTGTGATCTTTTAGTTAGTGTTTATATATGTTTTATGTCATTTTTGAGGTTTGTACATATATGGCGCATGCCTAGGGATATGGCGCACGCCATGTCTTGTGAGTTGGAGAGAACTGGCGCACGCTAATGAAGATTGCGTATGCCAGGTTGTGCGAAAAAGAGGAAGCTGGCGCACACCAATGAACTTGGCGTATACCAGGTATGGGCAGAATCAACTATAAAGCTCTCGGGCAGTTGATTTTCTTCATAAGTTTTCAAATTCCAAAAATTCCTACCGACCAAAACTTCTAAATTTCACGAGCCTAACACTCCCAAATCATTTACCTACACTTCCAAAGGTCCGAAACAAAGTTTACGATGGTGGATGATGCACGATCTAGCCAGATTCCATTCAGAGACAAGAGAAAGCGAGCACAAAACCCTTCGCCTTCTCCACCAGGTCTCCACCCCAGACTTCCTGATGAGTGTCAAAAACACTCATTATTCATACCCCTTTAATGTATCTTTCTTAGTATTTTTAGGTTGATTTAGTTGTGTTTTAATTGTCTTAGTGTTAGTTTTCCTTCTTTATGTCTTTATGTTGAATTTATCATTTATCATTAAGTTTGCTTGTTTTTAGGAGCCTATTTGAGGAGAGGTGAAGGAGGATCGAGCGCACACGCGAAGCCATGGACAAGAGGGAAGTCATAAAGCCAAGGAATTTGATGCATTGACTTTTGGCTCACGCCAAGCTCTTTGGCGCATGCCACATAGCCGTTGCAAGAACGACAGATCACTTAGACGACCATTTTGACTCAGTGAAGCAAAATCGTGAAGGCTGGCACACGCCAGGTGCACTTGGCGCACGCCAGACCATACGGACAGAAGTGAAATAAAAGCTAAGTGTTGGACAAACAAATGCATGAAGTGACAAAGGCGGTTTAAACTTTGTTAAGGCAAGGGGATAAGTTTGGCAGACACTTTTAGGATATTTAAGGTTAGATAAGTTAGATTAGATATTTAGTTTTACTATTCCTTTAGTTAGTTAGTATATTAGGTAGTTTTGGTCTAAAAACATAAGTGTGGTTCAATGGGCACAAGTGTGGTTCATTTTGGTTCATTGGTTCCACCAAAATAAATATAAATATTTCCTTTTACTTAGAAGAACTTGGACTTAAAGAGTTGGAGCTTGGAACCTTGATAAGTTTCATTTTCCTTTCTCTCTTTTGTCTATGTTCATGTTTATTATGTTGAATATAAGTATGTTTGAGTAGTAGTATGAGTTTGGTGCCTTGTTACCCTTGATGTAGCCACTGTATGAGTTGTGTATGTTCTTGTATGTGTTCTTATCAACGTGCTTAATCCTATTGCTTAGACTTGCTTGATCACCAAGCCTTCATAGCTAGTCAAAACTTGAGACCGAATGGAGATAAAATCGATGGATAGGTTGATTCGATGATTAGTACTCTTGCTAAGAGAGAAATCTCCTTGGTAACCAATTGATTGTCCTTGGAGTGAAGCTTATAGTTGGTGTTTAACTTAGTTTAGTTGGTTGGTGGGGTCAAGAGAATATATCTGACCCTCTAAGCTAGGTTAAGTAGCAATTTAGACTCATTGCACACGAAAGTGTGGTTGAGGTTGCCGATTCACTCGAACGATAACACATACACCCAGACTACTCATTATCGTATGGTTATGTTATTGGTTTAGGTACCTTGGTCATTATTAGCTTATAAGTTGTTAATATTGTGTTTTATATACAAACCTTGCATATGTTAGTTGTTATGACCTTTATATCTAATCTTTAGAGTTTAGATCACAAGTGTTCATCAACAAACTTCATAATCTGATCCTAGTTAAGCAAGTAAACCTTAGTGTAGGCCTAACAACTCAATCTCTGTGGATCGATAACCCTACTTATTCTTATTGCAATCTGTCCTCTACATACCTGTGCTGACTTGGTGCACGCCAACTCTACTTGGCACACGCCAACTCTACTTGGCGCATGCCAGGTTATTCGTTCGAGAGAGAAATTGCATGCCAGCTAAAGTTGGTGCGTGCCGTAGTGTGAATTTTGTCTAAAGTTGATGCATGCTAACTGTGTTTGGCGCATGCGAGACTGACCTAAAGAATGAACGACCAAACATCCTTTCTTAGGTAAAATCGTGATAAAACAAAATAACAAGTGAAATTGCACATGCAGATAGCTGTATTGATGCCCCAGTCAAGAATTGTGGAAGGTAGGCATTCAATTGACGCCATTGCCGGGGATTGAGATCTTAGACTCTCAATTCGATTTACTAACTCAGATCAATATATATTAGTATATTTTTATTTTTCATTTTTAGTATATTATCTTTTATTTTAATTTTTCTTGATTTTCGTTTACTTTTCGACTAAGTAACTTGTCTTGCTTGACATGTTACATGTATTCCATTAACCCATTCAACCAATATTTCTCCATTAGAGATTGAAGAAGAAATAACGCGGTTAGAAAGGTCACTATGTAGGGAGAGAAGAGAAAAAGAAAGAATGGATCAAAGGCAAGAGGGTCAAGGGGATGGAGTTCATGCCCCTAGACATTCTCTAATGGACCATGGGAGACCAACTTAAGAAGGAGCAAAAACAGGAATCCAACGACTGGCTGTTGAAGCTAATCACTTTGAAATTAAGCCGGCTGTGATTCATATGCTTCAAGCTTTGGGTCAGTTCTTTGGTTTGCCTAATGAAGATCCCAATGAACACCTGGCAAACTTCATGGAATTAGCTGATAATTTTAAGTATCCTGGAGCGACTGATAATGCCATTAAGATTAGAATGTTTCCATACATGTTAAGGGATAAGGCTAAACTTTGGTATAAGCAACTTAAGGGAACTCCGATAACCACATGGGAGCAATTAGCAAATGCTTTCTTAGATAAATATTTCCCCTACTCAAAGACTAACAAACTCGTTAAGGAGATTACAAACTTCGAACAATATGAAGGAGAGTCTTTGAGTGAAACTTGGGAGAGATTTAAGGAGTTGCAACAAAAATGCCTGCACCATGGTTTGTTTGAGGAGTCTCTGCTTAAGACATTTTTTTTAAGCATGTCGCCATCAACAATAGGAACTGTTGACTTAGCTTCCAACGGAAATTTCCTGAGAAAGGAAAGGGCTGAAGCCCAACATATTCTGGAAGAGCTGGCAGTAACAAACAGGATAATTACGAATGAGAGGAAAAGACAACCCATTAGAGAGTTAAGGGAGATAATTGAGCGAAGTGAGAGAAGAGAAATGATAGACTTAGATGCTTCCTCGTCTTTTCAAGCACAATTAGACTTGATGGCAAATCCATTACGTGATTTGACTCTAAATAAAGTTGATGTTGTTTCATTACAATAGCATTGCAAAGCTTGTGGCAATTCTGGCCACGAGATTAGTCAATGTGCAATGATGAGCCAATCTACAGAGCAGGTCAACTTTGTGAGTGGTCAAGGATAAGGAGGAAACCGAATGGTAAACAACCCATATTCCTCTACATATAATCTTGGTTGGAGAAACCACCCTATTTTCTCATAGAAAGAGAGAAACAACGATGATAGTATGGCAATCATTCCTGATAAAGGAATGCCATTACGTGTCTCACAACAAGGACCACCACCTGGTTTTCAACCACGTGTGTTTTTAGGAGAAGGTTTGACAAGGTTGAAAAATTCATCCAACAATCTGGTGACTCATCCAACAACCAAAGTCAAATCTTGAAGGCATTAGAGGCCCAAGAAGCAAGGCAGAACAATTTGGAACAGTTTCTTAAAGGTCAAGCAACTGCCATGCGTAACATGGAAGTACAACTTGGGGAAATTGCTAAGACAAATACACATAGAGCATCTGGCTCTCTCCCAAGTTCTACTGAGAAAAATCCTTGTGGCCAAGTTAATGCAATCACCTTAAGAAGTGGCAAGGAATTAGCTTCTCAAAAAGTCAAAGAGAATGCTGAACCAATTAACGTGGAATGTCTAGAAAAAGATAACGAGGAAGAAGCTCTGAAGGAAAAAGACCCACAAGAAAAAGTTGTGGATGAGGAAGGAATTTACGTACCACCTCCACTAATGGTCCTGATTCTTCCTTATCCTCATAGGGTAAAGAGAAAGTCGGGGATAGATGAAAAATTTCTCCATTTCATGGAGAAAATGAAGAACGTTCAGATTAGCATCTCTTTCCTAGAGATGCTAGATCAAGTACCACACTATACCAAGTTTCTAAAGGAACTCGTCACTAAGAAGAGGAAATGGGAAGATGGAGAGACGATTACCCTCACAGCTGACTGTAGCTCTCTTATCTCAAAACATCTTATGATAAAGCTAAAAGATCCAGGGAGTTTTACAATTCCCTATTTTATTGGTGAAATCGAGTTTCCAAAATGTCTATGTAATTTAGGCACAAGTATCAACTTGATGCCTTTGTCTACATTCCAAAAACTAGGATTGTGTGAGGTTAAGGCAACTTCTATGCTTCTCCAATTGGTGGACCAAACAATAAAAAAACCATTCGGTGTAGTTGAGGATGTCCTGGTTAAGATTGACAAATTCATCTTTCCAGTTGACTTTGTGGTTCTGGATTTCTCTGAGGACAAGAACTGTCCACTAATTTATGGAAGACCATTCCTCAACACTGCACATGCATTGGTGGATGTGCATAATAGTAAATTGGTGCTCAGAATTGGAGACAAGAAGGTTGAGTTTAACATGACAAATGTTATGCGTCATCCACTTGATAAAGGGATGTGCATGAAAATTGATATGGTAGATGAGTGTATCCTCGAGTTCTGCAAGGAGAACATCTCTAGGATTGAAGATAAAGATCTAGAAAGAGTCGCAGAGGATCCTGAGGAAGAAGTCGAAGAGAGAATTGATAAGAAAGGTCTACTTGAGGAGCTAGAGATTCACTTGAAATATCATACTCCACCCTCATTTGTAAAAGCTCCTTCCTTAGAACTGAAATAGCTACCCTCCCATCTGAGATATGCTTTCTTAATAGATGGAGAGAGATTACCGATAATTATATTGAACAAGCTCACTAAGGAAGAAGAAGAGAAAGTGCTCACAGTTGTGAACAAGTGAATTAAGGCCATTGCGTGGCAAATATCTTACATCAAGGGGATATGCCCAGAAATTATGATGCACCACATTCATATGGAGGATGGAGTATGGCCAAGAGTAGACCGGCAAAGGAGACTTAATCCAAACATGAAGGAGTTTGTTAAGAAGGAGGTGATTAAACTCCTAGAAGCGGGAATTATCTCCAATCTCGGATAGTGAGTGGGTCAGCCAATACATTGTGTTCCCAAGAAAGGAGGAATGACAGTTGTGATCAACAAGGAAAGGGAGCTCATTCCAACAAAGACTGTTACTGGGTGGAGAGTGTCTGTTGATTACCGTAAATTAAATGATGCTACACGCAAAGATTATTTCCCACTTCTATTCATTGATCAAATATTTAAAAGGATAGATAGGTATTCGTATTATTGCTTTTTGGATGGGTACTCTGGGTACAACCAAATTGCAATATATCCCAGAGATCAAGAGAAGACATCTTTCACATGTCCCTTTGGTATTTTTGCATATCGCAGAATGCCTTTTGGATTAAGTTGTGCCCTAGCAACGTTCCAACATTGCATGAAGTCTATCTTTTGGGAGATGAACAAAAAGATTATGGAAATCTTCATGGATGACTTCTCTGTGTTTGGAGACTCATTTGATCACTGTCTTGATAACCTAGATAAAGTACTGCAGAGATGTGAGGAAAAGAACCTTGTGCTTAGTTGGAAAAAGTGCCATTTCATGGCAGACGAAGGATAGTCCTTGGGCACAAGATTTCTAGAGTTGGCATGGAAGTCAATAGAGTGAAAATAGAGGCGATAGAAAAAATGGATGCACCAATAATAGTTAAAGGAGTTAGAGCATTTCTGGGTTATGCCGGATTTTACAGAAGATTCATCAAGAACTTCTCTCTAATTGCTAAACCTCTAACAAATTTGCTGGTCAAGGATGTATCCTTCAACTTTGATGATCATTGCCTTAAGACATTTGATGCTCTTAAAAAAGCTCTTATCACAGCTCTAGTGATTTCATCACCGGACTGAAAACTTCCATTCAAAATGATGTGTGACGTGAGTGATCTAGCTTTAGGTTGTGTGCTCGGACAGAAGAAAGAGGGAAAGCTATATGTCATCTACTATGCTAGTAAAGTACTGGCAGGAGCTCAACTCAACTATACAACCACAGAGAAAGAGATGCTTGTGGTTGTCAACCCATGCAACAAATTCAGACCGTACTTGCTTGGTTCGAAAGTTATAATCTACACTGACCATATAGCTTTGAGATATCTTTTCTCAAAGCAAGATGCTAAATATCGCTCTATGCGTTGGATTTTTTTACTACAAGAATTTGACTTGTCCATTAAGGATAAGAAAGGAGCAGAAAATGTTATCGCAGATCATCTCTCTAGGTTAGAGAAAAGCGATGGTGTGGAGATTGTAAACATTCAAGAAGACTTTCCGGATGAAGCTCCCTGGTATGCTGATTATGCCAACTTCTTGGTTGGAGGTATTATTCCAAAGGAAGAAATTTCTACGGAATGTTCGGATGTATGTTTAGGATGATCATTACCTGTTCAAAAGGTGTGATGATGGGGTGCTTCGATGTTGCATTGCTAGTTGGGAAGTAGCAAATATTTTAGAGCAATGCCATAACACTCCCTACTCAGGTCATTATGGAACTTCAAGAACTGTATCTCGAGTCTTTGAATGTGGTTTCTATTGGCCTTTCATCTTCAAGGATGCACGTAATTATGTTGAGCAGTGTGGCTACTCCCAAAGAACGGGAAATATCTCAAAGAGGAATGAGATGCCATTATCTAGATTTTAGAGATTGAGCTTTTTGATGTTTGGGGTTTGGACTTCATGGGTCCTTTCCCAACTTCATATGGCAACAAGTATATCTTGGTAGGAGTAAACTACGTTTCAAATTGGGTAGAAGCTTTGGCATCACCAATAAATGATGCTAGAGTAGTTATCCAATTTCTGAACAAACTCTTTTCGAGATTTAGAGTGCCACGAGCGATAATCAGCAATTGTGGGTCACATTTCTGCAACAGACAATTTGAAGTCCAGCTTAAGAAATATGGGGTGACGCATAAGGTGGCAACACCTTATCATCCCCAAACTAGCGGATAAGTTGAGCTTTCAAATCGAGAGCTCAAGAAAATCTTAGAAAAGACGGTCGGAATAGCAAGGAAAGATTAGTCGAACAAGCTCAATGATACCTTATAGGCTTATCGTATAGCATTTAGGACACCTATAGGAATGTCATCGTATAGGCTTGTGTATGGAAAAGCGTGCCATCTTCCAGTAGAGCTTGAGCATCGTGCATTTTGGGCTATTAAAACCCTTAATTACGATTACAAAAAGGCTGGAGAACACAGAATCCTCCAACTTGAAGAGTTGGATGAAATGTGGGACTTGGCATTCGAAAGCTCAAGGCTTTACAATGAAAGGACCAAAAGAAGACATGATGCCTACATTATCAAGAAAGATTTTAAGGAGGGGCAGAATGTTCTTCTCTATAACTCACGATTGAGACTCTTCCTTGGGAAGCTCAAATCCTAGTGGAGCGGCCCGTACCAAGTTGTTAAAGTGCTACCTTTTGGAGCTCTTGATTTAAAAAATAGCAACATGATAGTCTTCCGAGTTAATGGCCAACAATGCAAAATTTACATTGGAGGGGGTGACATTAATCGAGATGCGGAGGTGCAATCGATTTATGTGCCATCCAATGTTTGAACGTTTGAAACAAAGAAAGGCTCTTTTACCTACACAACTTAAAGAACAGGATGTTTTGTGTTAAGTATCTTTGTTTAGTTAGTGTCTTAGTTTCGAGGAAGATCTCGATTGATATATGTCTCATTATTCTCTGTCGAGCACAAGAGACCTTGAGAATTGAGAGACAAGAAGAAAATTTCTTGAGACACTCTAGAGGAACTTTGAAGAGTGCTTTCAAGAGGAGGATGAAGAGATTTGAATTTTGTCCAAGGTGCAGAAAATTAGAGCATGACGGAGACTGTAGCAAGAATAGCACTAACTCATAAAATGAGCTTACCGTGCTACTATGTTGCGATCCTATTAGGCTTAAAGCCAAAAAGGTTGCACAAAGAGGTAGTTCGTCATGGTATGCCATTCATGAGTTGTGTGAGTTGCGAACGTCCAAGTTGCACCTTTGACCCATGTTGATGGGGCATCTGGTTTTCAAGCTTTCCAGGAACGCAGCATAAATAAAAGCCAAAAAAATTAGTTTAGCATGTTTGTTTCTTATATAGGTGTATGTATGTTTTGTGTAGTTTATTTTGAGGTTTGTACATATATGGCGCACGCCTATGTATATGGCGCGCGCCATGTATTGTGATTCAGAGAAGCTGGCGCACGCCAGGTGTATCTGGCGCACGCTAGTGTTGGGCAAAAGAAGAAGCTGGCGCACGCCAACAAATTTGGCGTACGCTAGGTTTCGACAGAATTGGCTATAAAACTCTCGGCCAGTTCAGTTTCTTCACAAAATTTCAAAATCCGAAAATTCCTGCTTTTTGAGCACAAAGCCTAGGAATTTAGTAGAAATCTCGTACTTTTTTGTTTAGATTAGTGGTTTCACTATGTAGACTAGACTAGAGGGTTGATGAGTGTACCTTGTGAGCATTTGAGCCGAAGGAAGAGACATCCATCTCTATATTTTTCGTGAGGTGCATACTTAGTCAGTTGATCGAGGTATCCTACTAGTACTTATCGTAGTCTACGTTGCGTGGGAGTTAGTGACAAGATAGGGCATTCTTTGACATTGAGCCTAGAGCTTTAGAGACAAAATCCCTATTATATCTGTTGTTTAAACCATTTGAGCCTAGCCTTTTCTTGAACTTAGATTAGGAAGCCGACTACAAACCTTATATCATCCATCTTCCCTTCCTTTGATCATCCGATTCGAAGACATTTAGGTTGGCATGTATCATAGGTTTAGTTTGTAGCTTGGGTTCATTTGATTTATATTTGTTAGGATATGGTAGTATGGTCGTGATACAAGCCAAGTTTTTTCCTAGAACATGCGATGTATGTACAGTTAGTATTAAAGTAAAAAAAAGAAGCAAAAAAGAATGTGAATTTGAATAAGGCAAGTGATCTAAGCAATACTTCTACTTCTTGGTCTTAGATCATTTGGTTACTTGGGGAGTGTGTTTACTTATTTTATTTATGTGAGGATGTTTAGATTAGACAAGTGATTAGTTGCTTTTTATGACATGTCCTCGGATTGGGTGGTTTAGCCATTATCCACATATTATACCTCACCTTAACCTTAAGCCCCATTATAACTCGATGAAAAGACCCCCCAATCATTAGCAACCATTATGACTTTTAGATAGTGCTGAGTAGGACGTAGGATGATTTGAGTATATTTACATATATGCGAGTGATAGGAAGTTGACCATACGGATTATATGAGTGAAACACTTATCTACCCTCGTGAGGTCAACCTTCTAGTATCTTTTATGTAGAGTTAACACTTGTTTAAACAATTGAGTGCTGAGATGCCTACTAGTTTGTTGTGCTTTGTGTTATGGATTGATGAACTAACTTAGTTTTTGATTTCATTCTGAAATGAGCTGATGTTTTTTAGGGAAGTTAAGTATAGATCAATTCATGCTATGTCTTTACCATGTTTTGTGTTTGTTTATTTTCATTTGATTTTAGTTTTGGTTGTCCGCACTTTGAGTTTTGCTTGGGGACAAGCAATGATTCAAGTGTGGGGGAGTGATGAGTGTCAAAAACACTCATTATTCATACACCTTTAGTGTATTGTTCTTAGTGTTTTTAGGTTGATTTAGTTGTGTTTTAATTGTCTTAGTGTTAGTTTTCCTTCTTTATGTCTTTATGTTGAATTTATCATTTATCATTAAGTTTGCTTGTTTTTAGGAGCCTATTTGAGGAGAGGTGAAGGAGGATCGAGCGCACACGCGAAGCCATGGACAAGAGGGAAGTCATAAAGCCAAGGAATTTGATGCATTGACTTTTGGCTCACGCCAAGCTCTTTGGCGCATGCCACATAGCCGTTGCAAGAACGACAGATCACTTAGACGACCATTTTGACTCAGTGAAGCAAAATCGTGAAGGCTGGCACACGCCAGGTGCACTTGGCGCACGCCAGACCATACGGACAGAAGTGAAATAAAAGCTAAGTGTTGGACAAACAAATGCATGAAGTGACAAAGGCGGTTTAAACTTTGTTAAGGCAAGGGGATAAGTTTGGCAGACACTTTTAGGATATTTAAGGTTAGATAAGTTAGATTAGATATTTAGTTTTACTATTCCTTTAGTTAGTTAGTATATTAGGTAGTTTTGGTCTAAAAACATAAGTGTGGTTCAATGGGCACAAGTGTGGTTCATTTTGGTTCATTGGTTCCACCAAAATAAATATAAATATTTCCTTTTACTTAGAAGAACTTGGACTTAAAGAGTTGGAGCTTGGAACCTTGATAAGTTTCATTTTCCTTTCTCTCTTTTGTCTATGTTCATGTTTATTATGTTGAATATAAGTATGTTTGAGTAGTAGTATGAGTTTGGTGCCTTGTTACCCTTGATGTAGCCACTGTATGAGTTGTGTATGTTCTTGTATGTGTTCTTATCAACGTGCTTAATCCTATTGCTTAGACTTGCTTGATCACCAAGCCTTCATAGCTAGTCAAAACTTGAGACCGAATGGAGATAAAATCGATGGATAGGTTGATTCGATGATTAGTACTCTTGCTAAGAGAGAAATCTCCTTGGTAACCAATTGATTGTCCTTGGAGTGAAGCTTATAGTTGGTGTTTAACTTAGTTTAGTTGGTTGGTGGGGTCAAGAGAATATATCTGACCCTCTAAGCTAGGTTAAGTAGCAATTTAGACTCATTGCACACGAAAGTGTGGTTGAGGTTGCCGATTCACTCGAACGATAACACATACACCCAGACTACTCATTATCGTATGGTTATGTTATTGGTTTAGGTACCTTGGTCATTATTAGCTTATAAGTTGTTAATATTGTGTTTTATATACAAACCTTGCATATGTTAGTTGTTATGACCTTTATATCTAATCTTTAGAGTTTAGATCACAAGTGTTCATCAACAAACTTCATAATCTGATCCTAGTTAAGCAAGTAAACCTTAGTGTAGGCCTAACAACTCAATCTCTGTGGATCGATAACCCTACTTATTCTTATTGCAATCTGTCCTCTACATACCTGTGCTGACTTGGTGCACGCCAACTCTACTTGGCACACGCCAACTCTACTTGGCGCATGCCAGGTTATTCGTTCGAGAGAGAAATTGCATGCCAGCTAAAGTTGGTGCGTGCCGTAGTGTGAATTTTGTCTAAAGTTGATGCATGCTAACTGTGTTTGGCGCATGCGAGACTGACCTAAAGAATGAACGACCAAACATCCTTTCTTAGGTAAAATCGTGATAAAACAAAATAACAAGTGAAATTGCACATGCAGATAGCTGTATTGATGCCCCAGTCAAGAATTGTGGAAGGTAGGCATTCAATTGACGCCATTGCCGGGGATTGAGATCTTAGACTCTCAATTCGATTTACTAACTCAGATCAATATATATTAGTATATTTTTATTTTTCATTTTTAGTATATTATCTTTTATTTTAATTTTTCTTGATTTTCGTTTACTTTTCGACTAAGTAACTTGTCTTGCTTGACATGTTACATGTATTCCATTAACCCATTCAACCAATATTTCTCCATTAGAGATTGAAGAAGAAATAACGCGGTTAGAAAGGTCACTATGTAGGGAGAGAAGAGAAAAAGAAAGAATGGATCAAAGGCAAGAGGGTCAAGGGGATGGAGTTCATGCCCCTAGACATTCTCTAATGGACCATGGGAGACCAACTTAAGAAGGAGCAAAAACAGGAATCCAACGACTGGCTGTTGAAGCTAATCACTTTGAAATTAAGCCGGCTGTGATTCATATGCTTCAAGCTTTGGGTCAGTTCTTTGGTTTGCCTAATGAAGATCCCAATGAACACCTGGCAAACTTCATGGAATTAGCTGATAATTTTAAGTATCCTGGAGCGACTGATAATGCCATTAAGATTAGAATGTTTCCATACATGTTAAGGGATAAGGCTAAACTTTGGTATAAGCAACTTAAGGGAACTCCGATAACCACATGGGAGCAATTAGCAAATGCTTTCTTAGATAAATATTTCCCCTACTCAAAGACTAACAAACTCGTTAAGGAGATTACAAACTTCGAACAATATGAAGGAGAGTCTTTGAGTGAAACTTGGGAGAGATTTAAGGAGTTGCAACAAAAATGCCTGCACCATGGTTTGTTTGAGGAGTCTCTGCTTAAGACATTTTTTTTAAGCATGTCGCCATCAACAATAGGAACTGTTGACTTAGCTTCCAACGGAAATTTCCTGAGAAAGGAAAGGGCTGAAGCCCAACATATTCTGGAAGAGCTGGCAGTAACAAACAGGATAATTACGAATGAGAGGAAAAGACAACCCATTAGAGAGTTAAGGGAGATAATTGAGCGAAGTGAGAGAAGAGAAATGATAGACTTAGATGCTTCCTCGTCTTTTCAAGCACAATTAGACTTGATGGCAAATCCATTACGTGATTTGACTCTAAATAAAGTTGATGTTGTTTCATTACAATAGCATTGCAAAGCTTGTGGCAATTCTGGCCACGAGATTAGTCAATGTGCAATGATGAGCCAATCTACAGAGCAGGTCAACTTTGTGAGTGGTCAAGGATAAGGAGGAAACCGAATGGTAAACAACCCATATTCCTCTACATATAATCTTGGTTGGAGAAACCACCCTATTTTCTCATAGAAAGAGAGAAACAACGATGATAGTATGGCAATCATTCCTGATAAAGGAATGCCATTACGTGTCTCACAACAAGGACCACCACCTGGTTTTCAACCACGTGTGTTTTTAGGAGAAGGTTTGACAAGGTTGAAAAATTCATCCAACAATCTGGTGACTCATCCAACAACCAAAGTCAAATCTTGAAGGCATTAGAGGCCCAAGAAGCAAGGCAGAACAATTTGGAACAGTTTCTTAAAGGTCAAGCAACTGCCATGCGTAACATGGAAGTACAACTTGGGGAAATTGCTAAGACAAATACACATAGAGCATCTGGCTCTCTCCCAAGTTCTACTGAGAAAAATCCTTGTGGCCAAGTTAATGCAATCACCTTAAGAAGTGGCAAGGAATTAGCTTCTCAAAAAGTCAAAGAGAATGCTGAACCAATTAACGTGGAATGTCTAGAAAAAGATAACGAGGAAGAAGCTCTGAAGGAAAAAGACCCACAAGAAAAAGTTGTGGATGAGGAAGGAATTTACGTACCACCTCCACTAATGGTCCTGATTCTTCCTTATCCTCATAGGGTAAAGAGAAAGTCGGGGATAGATGAAAAATTTCTCCATTTCATGGAGAAAATGAAGAACGTTCAGATTAGCATCTCTTTCCTAGAGATGCTAGATCAAGTACCACACTATACCAAGTTTCTAAAGGAACTCGTCACTAAGAAGAGGAAATGGGAAGATGGAGAGACGATTACCCTCACAGCTGACTGTAGCTCTCTTATCTCAAAACATCTTATGATAAAGCTAAAAGATCCAGGGAGTTTTACAATTCCCTATTTTATTGGTGAAATCGAGTTTCCAAAATGTCTATGTAATTTAGGCACAAGTATCAACTTGATGCCTTTGTCTACATTCCAAAAACTAGGATTGTGTGAGGTTAAGGCAACTTCTATGCTTCTCCAATTGGTGGACCAAACAATAAAAAAACCATTCGGTGTAGTTGAGGATGTCCTGGTTAAGATTGACAAATTCATCTTTCCAGTTGACTTTGTGGTTCTGGATTTCTCTGAGGACAAGAACTGTCCACTAATTTATGGAAGACCATTCCTCAACACTGCACATGCATTGGTGGATGTGCATAATAGTAAATTGGTGCTCAGAATTGGAGACAAGAAGGTTGAGTTTAACATGACAAATGTTATGCGTCATCCACTTGATAAAGGGATGTGCATGAAAATTGATATGGTAGATGAGTGTATCCTCGAGTTCTGCAAGGAGAACATCTCTAGGATTGAAGATAAAGATCTAGAAAGAGTCGCAGAGGATCCTGAGGAAGAAGTCGAAGAGAGAATTGATAAGAAAGGTCTACTTGAGGAGCTAGAGATTCACTTGAAATATCATACTCCACCCTCATTTGTAAAAGCTCCTTCCTTAGAACTGAAATAGCTACCCTCCCATCTGAGATATGCTTTCTTAATAGATGGAGAGAGATTACCGATAATTATATTGAACAAGCTCACTAAGGAAGAAGAAGAGAAAGTGCTCACAGTTGTGAACAAGTGAATTAAGGCCATTGCGTGGCAAATATCTTACATCAAGGGGATATGCCCAGAAATTATGATGCACCACATTCATATGGAGGATGGAGTATGGCCAAGAGTAGACCGGCAAAGGAGACTTAATCCAAACATGAAGGAGTTTGTTAAGAAGGAGGTGATTAAACTCCTAGAAGCGGGAATTATCTCCAATCTCGGATAGTGAGTGGGTCAGCCAATACATTGTGTTCCCAAGAAAGGAGGAATGACAGTTGTGATCAACAAGGAAAGGGAGCTCATTCCAACAAAGACTGTTACTGGGTGGAGAGTGTCTGTTGATTACCGTAAATTAAATGATGCTACACGCAAAGATTATTTCCCACTTCTATTCATTGATCAAATATTTAAAAGGATAGATAGGTATTCGTATTATTGCTTTTTGGATGGGTACTCTGGGTACAACCAAATTGCAATATATCCCAGAGATCAAGAGAAGACATCTTTCACATGTCCCTTTGGTATTTTTGCATATCGCAGAATGCCTTTTGGATTAAGTTGTGCCCTAGCAACGTTCCAACATTGCATGAAGTCTATCTTTTGGGAGATGAACAAAAAGATTATGGAAATCTTCATGGATGACTTCTCTGTGTTTGGAGACTCATTTGATCACTGTCTTGATAACCTAGATAAAGTACTGCAGAGATGTGAGGAAAAGAACCTTGTGCTTAGTTGGAAAAAGTGCCATTTCATGGCAGACGAAGGATAGTCCTTGGGCACAAGATTTCTAGAGTTGGCATGGAAGTCAATAGAGTGAAAATAGAGGCGATAGAAAAAATGGATGCACCAATAATAGTTAAAGGAGTTAGAGCATTTCTGGGTTATGCCGGATTTTACAGAAGATTCATCAAGAACTTCTCTCTAATTGCTAAACCTCTAACAAATTTGCTGGTCAAGGATGTATCCTTCAACTTTGATGATCATTGCCTTAAGACATTTGATGCTCTTAAAAAAGCTCTTATCACAGCTCTAGTGATTTCATCACCGGACTGAAAACTTCCATTCAAAATGATGTGTGACGTGAGTGATCTAGCTTTAGGTTGTGTGCTCGGACAGAAGAAAGAGGGAAAGCTATATGTCATCTACTATGCTAGTAAAGTACTGGCAGGAGCTCAACTCAACTATACAACCACAGAGAAAGAGATGCTTGTGGTTGTCAACCCATGCAACAAATTCAGACCGTACTTGCTTGGTTCGAAAGTTATAATCTACACTGACCATATAGCTTTGAGATATCTTTTCTCAAAGCAAGATGCTAAATATCGCTCTATGCGTTGGATTTTTTTACTACAAGAATTTGACTTGTCCATTAAGGATAAGAAAGGAGCAGAAAATGTTATCGCAGATCATCTCTCTAGGTTAGAGAAAAGCGATGGTGTGGAGATTGTAAACATTCAAGAAGACTTTCCGGATGAAGCTCCCTGGTATGCTGATTATGCCAACTTCTTGGTTGGAGGTATTATTCCAAAGGAAGAAATTTCTACGGAATGTTCGGATGTATGTTTAGGATGATCATTACCTGTTCAAAAGGTGTGATGATGGGGTGCTTCGATGTTGCATTGCTAGTTGGGAAGTAGCAAATATTTTAGAGCAATGCCATAACACTCCCTACTCAGGTCATTATGGAACTTCAAGAACTGTATCTCGAGTCTTTGAATGTGGTTTCTATTGGCCTTTCATCTTCAAGGATGCACGTAATTATGTTGAGCAGTGTGGCTACTCCCAAAGAACGGGAAATATCTCAAAGAGGAATGAGATGCCATTATCTAGATTTTAGAGATTGAGCTTTTTGATGTTTGGGGTTTGGACTTCATGGGTCCTTTCCCAACTTCATATGGCAACAAGTATATCTTGGTAGGAGTAAACTACGTTTCAAATTGGGTAGAAGCTTTGGCATCACCAATAAATGATGCTAGAGTAGTTATCCAATTTCTGAACAAACTCTTTTCGAGATTTAGAGTGCCACGAGCGATAATCAGCAATTGTGGGTCACATTTCTGCAACAGACAATTTGAAGTCCAGCTTAAGAAATATGGGGTGACGCATAAGGTGGCAACACCTTATCATCCCCAAACTAGCGGATAAGTTGAGCTTTCAAATCGAGAGCTCAAGAAAATCTTAGAAAAGACGGTCGGAATAGCAAGGAAAGATTAGTCGAACAAGCTCAATGATACCTTATAGGCTTATCGTATAGCATTTAGGACACCTATAGGAATGTCATCGTATAGGCTTGTGTATGGAAAAGCGTGCCATCTTCCAGTAGAGCTTGAGCATCGTGCATTTTGGGCTATTAAAACCCTTAATTACGATTACAAAAAGGCTGGAGAACACAGAATCCTCCAACTTGAAGAGTTGGATGAAATGTGGGACTTGGCATTCGAAAGCTCAAGGCTTTACAATGAAAGGACCAAAAGAAGACATGATGCCTACATTATCAAGAAAGATTTTAAGGAGGGGCAGAATGTTCTTCTCTATAACTCACGATTGAGACTCTTCCTTGGGAAGCTCAAATCCTAGTGGAGCGGCCCGTACCAAGTTGTTAAAGTGCTACCTTTTGGAGCTCTTGATTTAAAAAATAGCAACATGATAGTCTTCCGAGTTAATGGCCAACAATGCAAAATTTACATTGGAGGGGGTGACATTAATCGAGATGCGGAGGTGCAATCGATTTATGTGCCATCCAATGTTTGAACGTTTGAAACAAAGAAAGGCTCTTTTACCTACACAACTTAAAGAACAGGATGTTTTGTGTTAAGTATCTTTGTTTAGTTAGTGTCTTAGTTTCGAGGAAGATCTCGATTGATATATGTCTCATTATTCTCTGTCGAGCACAAGAGACCTTGAGAATTGAGAGACAAGAAGAAAATTTCTTGAGACACTCTAGAGGAACTTTGAAGAGTGCTTTCAAGAGGAGGATGAAGAGATTTGAATTTTGTCCAAGGTGCAGAAAATTAGAGCATGACGGAGACTGTAGCAAGAATAGCACTAACTCATAAAATGAGCTTACCGTGCTACTATGTTGCGATCCTATTAGGCTTAAAGCCAAAAAGGTTGCACAAAGAGGTAGTTCGTCATGGTATGCCATTCATGAGTTGTGTGAGTTGCGAACGTCCAAGTTGCACCTTTGACCCATGTTGATGGGGCATCTGGTTTTCAAGCTTTCCAGGAACGCAGCATAAATAAAAGCCAAAAAAATTAGTTTAGCATGTTTGTTTCTTATATAGGTGTATGTATGTTTTGTGTAGTTTATTTTGAGGTTTGTACATATATGGCGCACGCCTATGTATATGGCGCGCGCCATGTATTGTGATTCAGAGAAGCTGGCGCACGCCAGGTGTATCTGGCGCACGCTAGTGTTGGGCAAAAGAAGAAGCTGGCGCACGCCAACAAATTTGGCGTACGCTAGGTTTCGACAGAATTGGCTATAAAACTCTCGGCCAGTTCAGTTTCTTCACAAAATTTCAAAATCCGAAAATTCCTGCTTTTTGAGCACAAAGCCTAGGAATTTAGTAGAAATCTCGTACTTTTTTGTTTAGATTAGTGGTTTCACTATGTAGACTAGACTAGAGGGTTGATGAGTGTACCTTGTGAGCATTTGAGCCGAAGGAAGAGACATCCATCTCTATATTTTTCGTGAGGTGCATACTTAGTCAGTTGATCGAGGTATCCTACTAGTACTTATCGTAGTCTACGTTGCGTGGGAGTTAGTGACAAGATAGGGCATTCTTTGACATTGAGCCTAGAGCTTTAGAGACAAAATCCCTATTATATCTGTTGTTTAAACCATTTGAGCCTAGCCTTTTCTTGAACTTAGATTAGGAAGCCGACTACAAACCTTATATCATCCATCTTCCCTTCCTTTGATCATCCGATTCGAAGACATTTAGGTTGGCATGTATCATAGGTTTAGTTTGTAGCTTGGGTTCATTTGATTTATATTTGTTAGGATATGGTAGTATGGTCGTGATACAAGCCAAGTTTTTTCCTAGAACATGCGATGTATGTACAGTTAGTATTAAAGTAAAAAAAAGAAGCAAAAAAGAATGTGAATTTGAATAAGGCAAGTGATCTAAGCAATACTTCTACTTCTTGGTCTTAGATCATTTGGTTACTTGGGGAGTGTGTTTACTTATTTTATTTATGTGAGGATGTTTAGATTAGACAAGTGATTAGTTGCTTTTTATGACATGTCCTCGGATTGGGTGGTTTAGCCATTATCCACATATTATACCTCACCTTAACCTTAAGCCCCATTATAACTCGATGAAAAGACCCCCCAATCATTAGCAACCATTATGACTTTTAGATAGTGCTGAGTAGGACGTAGGATGATTTGAGTATATTTACATATATGCGAGTGATAGGAAGTTGACCATACGGATTATATGAGTGAAACACTTATCTACCCTCGTGAGGTCAACCTTCTAGTATCTTTTATGTAGAGTTAACACTTGTTTAAACAATTGAGTGCTGAGATGCCTACTAGTTTGTTGTGCTTTGTGTTATGGATTGATGAACTAACTTAGTTTTTGATTTCATTCTGAAATGAGCTGATGTTTTTTAGGGAAGTTAAGTATAGATCAATTCATGCTATGTCTTTACCATGTTTTGTGTTTGTTTATTTTCATTTGATTTTAGTTTTGGTTGTCCGCACTTTGAGTTTTGCTTGGGGACAAGCAATGATTCAAGTGTGGGGGAGTGATGAGTGTCAAAAACACTCATTATTCATACACCTTTAGTGTATTGTTCTTAGTGTTTTTAGGTTGATTTAGTTGTGTTTTAATTGTCTTAGTGTTAGTTTTCCTTCTTTATGTCTTTATGTTGATTTTATTGTTTTTCATTAAGTTTGCTTGTTTTTAGGAGCCTATTCGAGGAGAGGTGAAGGATGATCGAGTGCACACGCGAAACCATGGACAAGAGGGAAGTCACAAAGCCAAGGAATTCGATGCATTGACTTCTGGTGCAGGCCAAGCTCTTTGGCATATGCCACGTAGCTGTTACAAGAATGACAGATCACTCAGATGACCATTTTGACTCAGTAAAGTAAAATCATGAAGGCTGACGCACGCTAGGTGCACTTGGCGCATGCTAGACCAGACGAAAAGAAGTGAAATAAAAACTAAGTATTGGACAAACAAATGCATGAAGTGACAAAGGTGGTTTAAACTTTGTTAAGGCAAGGGGACAAGTTTGGCACACACTTTTAGGATATTTTTAGGTTAGATAAGTTATTAGATAAGTTAGATTAGATATTTAGTTTACTATTCCTTTAGTAAGTTAGTATATTAATTAGATATTTAGTTTACTATTTCTTTAGTAAGTTAGTATATTAGGTAGTTTTGGTCTAAAAACACAAGTGTGGTTCAATGGACACAAGTGTGGTTCAATGGGCACAAGTGTGGTTCATTTTGGTTCATTGGTTCCACCAAAACAATATAAATATTTCCTTTTACTTAGAAGAACTTGGACTTGAAGAGTTGGAGCTTGGAACCTTGATAATTTTCATTTTCCTTTCTCTCTTTTGTCTATGTTCATGTTTATTATGTTGAATATAAGTATTTTTAAGTAGTAGTATGAGTTTGGTGCCTTGTTACCCTTGATGTAGCCACTGTATGAGTTGTGTATGTTCTTGTATGTGTTCTTATCAATGTACTAAATGCTATTGCTTAGACTTGCTTGATCATCAAGCCTTCATAGCTAGTCAAAACTTGAGACCAGAAGGAGATAGATTTGATGGATAGGTTGATTCGATGATTAGTACTCTTGCTAGGAGAGAAATCTCCTTGGTAACCTACTGATTGTCCTTGAAGTAAAGCTTATAGTTGGTGTTTAACTTAGTTTAGTTGGTTGGTGGGGTCGAAAGAACATATCCGACCCTCTAAGCTAGGTTAAGTAGCAATTTAGACTCATCGCACACGAAAGTGTGGTTGAGGTTGCCTTCGATTCACTCAAATGACAACACATACACCCAGACCACTCATTATCTTATGGTTATGTTATTGGTTTAGGTACTTTGCTCATTATTAGCTTATAAGTTGTTAATATTGTATATGTTAGTTGTTATGACCTTTATATCCAATCTTTAGAGTTAGATCACAAGTGTTCATCAACAAACTTCATATTCTGATCCTAGTTAAGTAAGTAAACCTTAAAGTAGGCCTAACAACTCAATCTCTATGGATCGACAACTCTACTTATTCTTATTGCAATCTGTCCTCTACATACCTGTGCTGACTTGGTACACGCCAACTCTACTTTGGCGCACACCAGGTTGTTCGTTTGAGACAGAAATCACATGCCAGCTGAAGTTGGCGTGTGCCGTAGTATGAATTTTGTCTAAAGTTGGTGCACGCCAACTGTGTTTGGTGCACGCCAGACTGACCTAAAGAATGAACGACCAAACATCCTTTCCTAGGTAAAATTGTGATAAAACAAAACAACAAGTGAAATTGCACATGTAGATAGCTGCATTGATGCCCCAGTAAGGAATTGCGGAAGGCAGGCATTCACATCCACGGCCACTACAATGCTCCCTTCGCAATCTTCCATGATTGGAAGGGAGAGAGGTATCAAAAATTCTCACGACTTAGTGCCCTTAGTCATTTTATGATTAATTGGGAAGACATGCAAATACTAGGGGTAGATAGATAACTGAGGTCAATTTTTAGGAAACTAGGGTGGAGGTACTTCAAGAACAGGGAGATTATGGCTAGGCAAGAATTGGTGTTAGAGTTCTATTCCACATTACAGGTTTTGGCTAACAGACGATCATTTACTGCACGTATATTTGATACTGACTTTAGCATGGATGAGAGTGAGTTTAACAACCTGTTTAGCCTTAAGGCTGGACCAGGTGCGTTAGACTTCACACCTGCTAGTTAGGCCCACCGGGCATGGCATGAGATTACAGGTTTTGAGCGATACGAGTTAGGGAGGGTACCTAATGCACTGATTAGAGAACCTTATTTAGGCATCATCCATTGCTTTATGACTCTAACCATTAGTGGTCAATGGGAAGAGTCTAAAGTCTTCCGATCTCAGCTGTATGCTATTGATTGCCTCTACCATGATATTCCTTTTAGCACCTTTGCTATGATCATTGACTGCTTTGCTATATCCATTAGCAATAGGGAACCTAGGTATCTGTACGTAGGTCATATTATTTCTTGCATTATACATCACCATTTTTCTAGGAAGTTTGTAGATTTCCATGGAATGATTTTGGAGCCAGTGCCGCTCAACATCGAGAAGCTCCACATGAGCAAGCTGATCAAGAAGATGATGACCGATAGAGTTGAGGTTGTCGAGTACAAGCCTTGGGAGGAGAGACAGGCAGTCCAGTTACGCCTTAGGAAACCAGGTAGGGTGCCAGCACAGAGAAAGGCGCAGCAGGAGTAGTTAGGCCCGAGCCATCAATACAAGGCCCAGTATAATGATGCATGGCCGAGTCATCAGGCGCCTAACTCGCAGTCAGAGATTCAGTTTTTATGTGACTAGTTGACTGTGATGCAGGTACAGCTACAGGGTCATGGAGAGCAGCTTTATGGATATGGCATGCAATTGTAGGACTATGCAGTTAGCAATGCGACCGGATGGGATTGCCAATACAATTATAATGCTCGCATAGAGCACGAGCTTAGAGCTCAGAAAGAGTAGCAGAGGGCATTCTACGCCGAGTCTAAAACTCACATGGAGGCACAGTGGGTGCATATGGAGCAGCAGTGAGTGTACGCTGAGTGGATGCGCACTTGGGCGAAGAACTTCTGCAGCATTTTTATGTTCCCACCACTACCTCCTCCAGATTCTGATGATTGACAGGGAGCTCCTATTTCTTTACTTTTTTATTTTTCTTTATTTGTTTTCTTTGTTTATTTATTTTCATGTATTTTGACTCTGTTTTTGTGTTGTGTGTTTGTAACTCATTTAATGATTGTGTTATGCTACTAAACGGTGATCCTATTAGGCTTAAAGCCGAAAAGGTCACAAGAAGGTAGTCTACATAACAAGTCATTAGTGAGTTATTCTATTGCATGTTTGTTTGTGTATGTTTATTTTGACATTGGTTTTTCATATCTATGGTGACTTGGTACGGAAGTGTTCCCATATTGAGCTCTTCGAGTTTAATTTCCTTGATGCTTCTTAACGTACTAGGTCATCGAGATAAAACTATCTCAACTTTGTTTTTCTATTTTTGATTAGGTGCTTATTAGTATCTTAGACACCTTGAGGATAATGTATCATTCAAGTGTGGGGGAGGGTTCCTTCTCAGAATCTTCCTTTTAGGTTGTTTTGTTTAGGTTTAGACTTGGTGTGAATTTTTCAAAAATTTGATCCCCCTCAAAAATTTTCAACTTGTGTTAGAATTTTATCATTTTCTTAGTTAGAAATTTAATTCGAGCACAAAGCCTAGGTATTGGGTAGAAATTTTGCACTCTGTTATTTAGATTAGTGGTTTCACTATGTAGACTAGACTAGAGGGTTGATGAGTGTACCTTGTGAGTATTTGAGCTGAAGGAAGAGACACTCATCTCTATATTTTTCATGAGGTGCATACTTAGTCAGTTGATCGAGGTATCCTACTAGTACTTATCGTAGTCTAGGTTGCATAGAAGTTAGTGAAAGGATGGGGGCATTCTTTAACATTGAGCCTAGAGCTTTAGAGACAAAATCCCTATTATATCTGTTGTTTAAATCATTTGAGCCTAACCTTTTCTTGATCGTAGATTAGGAAGCCGACTACAAACCTTATATCATCTATCTTCCTTACCTTTGATCATCCGATTCAAGGACTTATAGGTTGGTATGTGTATTGGGTCTAGTTGGTAGCTTGGGTTTTATTTGGTTTATATCTATTGGGATGTGGTAGTATGGTTGTGTCAGACGCCGAGTCTTTGCCTAGAACGTGCTAAGTTTGTAAAGTTTGTGAATGTTATGTTCATGTGAAAAAAAAGAGAAGAAAAAGGAAAAGAAATAAAAAAATGTGATATTGAATAAGGCATATGGTCTAGGCAATACTTGTGCTTCGTGGTCTTAGGAAATTAGGATATTTAGGGAGTGTGCTTATTTATGTTATATATGTGAGGATGTTTAGATTACATTTGTGACATCTCCTCGGATTGGGTAGTTTAGCCACTATCCACATATTATAACTCACCTTTACCTTAAGCCCTATTACAACCTCTTGATCATTACCAACCATTGCGACTTTTAGATAATGCTGAGTAGGACGTAGGATGCTTTGAGTATATTGACATGTATGCGAGTGATAGGAAGTTAACCATACAGATTATATGAGTGAAACACTTGTCTATACTCGTGAGGTCAACCTTCTAATGTCTTTTATGTAGAGTTAACACTTGTTTAAACAATTGAGTGCTCAGGTGCCTACTAGTTTGTTATGCTTTGTGTTATGGATTGAAGAACTAACTTAGATTATGATTCGATTATAACGCGAGTTGATGTTTTTGAGGGAAGTTAAGTGTTGATCTATTCATGCTATGTCTTTACCTTATTTTGTGTTTGTTTGTTTGTATTTGATTTTGGTTTAGGTTGTCCGCATTTTGAGTTTTTGCTTGGGAACAAGCAAAGATTCAAGTGTGGGGGTGTGATGAGTGTCAAAAATACTCATTATTCTTGTCCTTTTAGTAGATCGTTCTTAGTGTTTTAGGTTGATTTAGTTATGTTTTAGTTGTCTTAGTGTTAGTTTTCGTTCATTGTGTATTTATGTTAAGTTTATTGTTTTTCATTAAGTTTGCTTGTTTTTTGAGCATATTTGAGAAGAAGTGGAGGACGTTTGAGCAAACACGTAAAGGTATAGATGTGAAGAAAGTTGCGATGCCAAGGAGTGCTTATCACGAGAAGCTACCACACGCCATCCCTCTATGGCACATGCCAAGTAGCCGTTACTCAGACGACCATCCACTCAGACGACCAGATGCACTCGAAGAGGGAAATCGCGAAGACCTGGCGTACGCCACTAGAAGCTGGTGCACACCAGACCAGACAGACTGAAGTAAAATAAAACTGAGTATTGGACAAACAAATGGCAACACTTTTCAAGGGCGGCTTAGAGCTTTCTGAAGGAAAGGGGGACAATGGCTGACTCTTTTTAGATATTTTTAGGTTAGATATTTTAGTAGATAAGTTATATTAGATATTTAGTTTACTATTCCATTAGTTACTAAGTATATATGCTAGTTTTGCTTTTTTAAGTAGGGAGAGGACGAATTGGACCAAAGGAGACATTAACTTTGGTCCAAAAATAGATGTAAATATTGGTTTTTGGTAGAAGAACGTGGACTTGAAGAGGGGGAGCTTGGAGTCTTGATAAGTCTCCATCCCTTTTACTCTTTGTGTATGTTAATACTTTGTGTTTATATAAATATGTGTGAGTAGTTTGCTATGATTTTTGTGCCTTAATGCCTTGTATGTAGCCATAGTTTAGAGGGGTTAAAATGTGTAGGAACATATTCTTATTAACGAACTTCATGCCATGCTTTGACTTGTTTGATCACCAAGTTAATGTACTTAGTCAAATCTTGAGACCGAAAGGAGATAGGTTTGATAGAAATGTTAGTTTGATGATCCATTACTTTGATAGAAGAGAAATCTTCCTTAGTTACTGATTGTGCTTTGAGTGATATGCATAGTTGGTTCTTGATTGAGTTTAGTTAGTTGGTGGGGTCGAAAGAACATATCTAACCTTCTAAGCTTGGTTAAGGATCAATTTAAATCTTTCTAGCAGGAAAGTGTAGATTGATTACCTCTGAAACACTCATACCATTTCACATGCTTCGTATACCCCCTGAATCACTTGGTTATATTGGTTTTTAAGGTACTTAGCTCGCTTTTAGCTTTTTAGTAGTTGATAATCTATTTTGTGATATAAACTATCTAAGTGCTTGTTCTTATGCTCTTTAAGCTTAATGTTTGAGACTTTAGATCACTTGAGTTCAACTACAAACTTCATAATCTGATCCTAGTTAAGTAAATAAACCCTAGAGTAGGCCTAACACCTCAATCTCTGTGGATCGACAACCCTACTTACTTTATTTGCAATTCACTGCAAATCTGCTGTTGAAGCACTGGCGCATGCCATCCTTTTTGGCGCACACCAGGTGTGTTAGTCCGTTAGCTTTTTGTTCGCGCCAGGTGCTTTGGCATGTGCCAGAGCTTTGGGTTGGTCTAGGGGTAGCGCACGCCACCCATTGCTGGCATATGCTAGAAAGATCTAACAAATGACTGATCGTCCATTATCAAGTAGAATTTTGGTAGAACGTTACTGACACATAGCAAAACCTTCGTCATGCATGTAGTGTATCTTTTTATTTAGCATGTGTTGCCAAATGAAATGAATCTCATGAGGAACTCGCACCAACTCGGATCATCTACTTTAGGATGATGGTTGATCTTGACCCTTTAAATACTTCAAAGATTCATGGCAAGTATTAATCACAAATTCCTTGGACCATAAGTAATGTTACCATGTCTCCAATGTCCGAACCAATGCATACAACTCCTTGTTGTAGGTTGATAATTTAGAATTGCTCTGCTTAGTTTCTCACTGAAATAGGCAATTGGTCATCCTTCTTGCATAAGTACTATGCCAACACCTATACTTGAAGCATCATATTCAAGTTCAAACATTTTAAAAAAATTAGGTAAAACTAATAAAGGAGTATTTGTCAACTTCTCTTTGATTAGTGAATTGCTTTCTCTTGAGCTTTGCCCCAACTAAATCCCATGCTCTTCTTGATGACTTTAGTGAGTGGTGTGGCTATGCTACTGATCATGAGCTTGCTGCTACGTCTGTTCTGGTGAAATGTTTAACACGTGTGTTTGGGTCTTTCTGCTTTTGTATATCTTTTTTGTAAAACACGCGTGTTTTCTTTTTCCACTAAAGTATACGAAAAGTCCTTCTGCTAATAATCTATGCTAAATGATTGGTTGTTCGCTCGTTCGGGTTGGCCTGGTATATGCCAGCTATCACTGGCATGCACCAGCCCAAACTAACCCGAGGCTTGGCATGCGCCAACTGCACTTGGCACAAGCAAAAAGCTCACGAATGTGCACCAGCAAGGCTGGCGTGCGCAAATGCAGCAGAACACTTGTAACAGATTTCAGTCAATGAGTTAATAAGGGTTGTCGATCCACAGGGAATTGGTGTAGAGCTTACTCTAAAGTTTACTAACTTACCTAGGATCAGATTATAAAGTTTTGGTGTTGAGATTGGTGATCTAAAGTCTAAACATCAAACACATAAAGCAAAAGAACAAGAACATAAAAGGTTTAAGGTTATATAAACAAATTTGCAAGAACAATAAAGCTAAAAGTGAGCTAAATACTTTAAAAGCCAAAGCAACCAAGTTATTCAGA
Source organism: Hypericum perforatum (assembly GCA_012979155.1). Classification (NCBI taxonomy): domain Eukaryota; kingdom Viridiplantae; phylum Streptophyta; class Magnoliopsida; order Malpighiales; family Hypericaceae; genus Hypericum; species Hypericum perforatum. Next base: position 51,621 of record SOPF01026166.1, read on the forward strand.
GAGTTTATAAGTATGTGACATGGTACGAGTGTTCCAAAAGCAATCAATCTACACTTTCTCACTAGAAGGATCTAAATTGATCCATAACTAAGCTTAGAGGGTTGGATATGTTCTTTCGACCCCACCAACCAACTAAACTTGGCTATAGACCAACTATGCATATTACTTAAAGCACAATCAGAGCAAGGTGGAGATTTCTCTCATCACAAAGCCACTGATCATCAAACTAATCTTTCCATCAAATCTATCTCCGTTAAGTCTTAAGATTTGACTAAGTAGAACAACAAGTTGATCAAGCAAGTTGAAACATGGTATGAAGATCCTTGATAAGAACATGTTCCTAAGCATTTTAACTCTTTAAATAGTGGCTACTAACAAGGCAAATAAAGCATTCAACTCACAACAACTACTCAAA
>SOPF01026167.1:0-31665 GCA_012979155.1 Hypericum perforatum
TCCACCGTCACCTTCTTTGTAGTAGGTGGTATCTCCTTGGATAAGTTCCCACATTACCAAATTCGCCCAGTAATGCTTCTTTTTCCTCTCTTGGATTTTAGATATACTCGCAATTCCTAACCAAACATTTGAAGAAAAAGTTTTGTCCTTCTTTGTGTTCCGATTCGGTCCGAAAATAAAAAAAATGATTGAGGTTTTAATTTGACTTACCAAATCCAATAACGACAAACAATAGTTTAACTATGAACTTCAGAAGATGAACAACCGTCTCGCAAGTGGGAGGATAATGTTGTTCGGTGTTGTCATGAACAAAATTATCTCTTGATTCTGCAGCTAGGTCATGAAGCAATATTGTATTAGCCCAGACATTATCTTAATTTTTTTCCACTTGCTAATGAAAGTTTAAACGTACGGCCTGAAGAAATTGAATGCTTAGACTCACCACCATTATTTTTGCTAGGCATTGATGTTTGGCTCCCTGGTTTCCCCTGCCCTCCGGATGCCGTGGATTCTGCAATTTTAAAATTGGTCACGATATACCAATTGCTACGTGACAAAGTTCGAATCAAGGAAAATATAAAAGGAATTGAGTAAGAAATGTCACTCTATAAACGCTACATAAATTTTAAAAATATTAAATCATAACTGTTGTTTGAATGATGCTCACCTATTTTTTGGGATTCCTCAACGGGGTTTGAAAGTTTTGCTTTGGGACATTTATCTGAGGGAAATGTAGTTGGTTATTTGGGACACACAAATATATATAAATATATATATATATGTATCTATATATGTATGTATATATATATATTTATATGTATATGTATGTATGTATATGTATATGTATATATATGTATGTATATATATACACACGACCGCGCATTAAAATTTAAAATGGACTTACATAACAATTCAAGCTGACTTCGAACAAAATTGATGACCAACATGCAGGTGTCATAGCTTGGAGGATAACTCCGAACTTTATTAGCCGTCTCGTCAGCTTCTTTAGGGGTCTTGGGCATGTTAAGAATGACACCTGAATAATAAATAAAATTAGTAACATAATGAGTCCTAATCAGATCTAGTAAAAAAATTAGTTGGTTTAATAATAAACGTAAATTTATTTGTTGAAGTATATGAGATAAAAATTCTCACACTGGTAAAGGAGCCAGTCAGAAATCTCAGGAGGGTTGCCACTCTCAAAGGCACGAGGCTTGCTGGCTAAAACATGAAGAGGCATATACCCATGGCTGTCGCGCTGATCTATGACGTTTACTTCTTTGATCAATTTGTATTTCTGTATTATCTCGTATGCCAATTCTGGATTTTGAAAATTGTATTTATTACATTATCAACCAGAAAACTGAATCGTAGAGTGCACAAAATTTTATCATGATTCGGAATAATCTTTTATTTAATTTGATTTCAGTATGTTCGAGAGTCAAGATAAACATGTCTAATCAATTCATTAATTGACTTACTTTTAAATATGCTCACTTGCAATTATAATAAAACTACTAATTCAGTAACTCCTAAAAAAACCCCAAAATAAAGTTACCAAACAATACAAGATATATAAATAATTAATTACCAATATATTCGCCGTTTAAGGCAGAATGGAGAATGGTGTCCCCGTCACTGTTCCTAAACAAGAACGCCGGCCAGCCAGCAACGTCGGGATTCTTGTCGCAGAAGTCGTAAAGGTAGAGGAAGACGTCCTTCTTCCCGAACCGGACGGACAAGAAGAAGGGCGTCTCCTTATCGTTGTTCTCCATCTTGATCGCGCCGGGGAACTTTCCGGTCAAATCCTTACACATGTCGAGGAACCCAAGAGCGGCGGCCAAGTGGAGAGGGGTGTTGCCCTTCTCGTTCTTGGCACCGAGAACCTCTTTCTCCTTGCCATCCTTGATCATCCTGACGAGGTCCTTGACGGCGCCGGCGTTCCCCTTGAGGACCGCCACGTGGAGGATCGTGTCTTCGGACTTGTTGATCTTCTCCGTTTGGATGTCGGGAGTCTCCTGCTGGTAGGCGGCGTACACCTCCTTCCACCGGTCTCTCATTGCGTTCTCGAACAATGTTTTGGTGTGGAGGTTTTCCATTTTTATTACAATGCTAGTAGAATTAGAGCGAGTTACTTGGTGTGGTCCGGTAGGAAAACAATTGTGTCGATATATTATATATAAGGGCATGTATGACCGACTCTATGCATGTTGATGCAGCGATGACTAATTTTAAGTTATGGAATTGTGTATACATTCATTGAGAATTTTGTTATAAAGTTGATTCAACTCGACTTTAGAATATTAATAGTTATTCTTGGATATGATGCAGAGTATCATAAGTTCATCGAAAAAAAACTTACTTTGAACATGCTCTTTAACAAGGAAACATATGGGGTTGAAGTTTCCGAGGTCTTTAGCTTTGTCATAGTGCAATGATATGTGTTATGTAAGCAACAATAAGTCGTGAAATTATTATCCTATGATGTTATGTCCAACCTAAAAAGTTTCAATAAAAAGGAATTTGTTCGCTTAAAATACTTTCACCACAGTCCAAATAAAGTGATAATAAGCAAAGCCTATAAAACAATAAATCTTATCAAGTCAATATAATTACCCAAAAATTATTTACCTAACAATATGAAGCATAAAATTGAATTTGTATAAGTTAAGATTCAATTCGTGACAAGGTATAATATTTGTGGTAAAAAAAAAAGTTATTCACCAACAATAAGATATGTCGGGTCCGGGGTGGCTTTTGCCTTTTTTTGCTTTTGTAAAGCTTATTCTCTCTCTCGTGTTAAGAGTCTTAAGCCAGACATATTCTGATCTTTTTCTCATATATTCTTTTCCCCCCGTTTGGTCACAAGTATATAGAATGCTTCATGTGCTCTGCACTTCCGGGTCCAAGTTAAACAAATTTTAAGTCCTCAAGAATGTTAACTGAACCCTAAAAATTGCCACATATTGGATTCCCGCAAATGCAATCACTCTCTAGTAAAAAACGTAGAGGACTTAATATTAGAAGTTACATCTAATTTTAGGATTGTAAAATACTATTAGAAGGTACATCTAAAACATTAAAATACTGTTAGAAGTTACATCTAAATCATTAAAATACTATTTGAAGTTACATCTAAAACATAACAGACACCACTTGATTTCGAATACCCAAATTTTGTTTCAAATTCTTTTCTTCCATAACACTGACCGCATCGGCCACCATTTTTCTTGCATCCCCTCATTTTACTTAAAGGTGCATATCAGATAAACAGCCTGAGTGGATTAAAGATTAGTTGCTAATGGAAAATCTATTGTTTGCTTAAGATCCATGTTATGCCCGCCAAATTCATTCTCGGCCCGGCCCAAATTTAAATGCGTATAACGAATAACGATTAACGAATCCAATAACTGCAATTAAAGTATTAAACAAAGGACTGGAATCGGCACAGGGAATCTTAGTAAGTGCAATTAGTCCAGATAATTTTGTCCCGGCCCAAAATTGAGTTTGTTACTCTAGATAATGCGCAATTGCACGACGCAAAGACTCCTAATAATAATGCACCATCTTTAACCACACAACAAACATTCAAAGTACGGATGGATAGATAAACTTGGTCTACTAACAGCTTATAAAGTATTTGATATTCAAAAAACTTACGATAAAAAATGATATTATCATAATCGAATTCAAACTTCTCATTTAGATTGATCATTATATCCACTCTCTTAATTTGTTTTGTTACCTTTTTACTGAATAGTTAACCAAATTCTATTAAAAAAAATCTCGCTCTCTTCCCCATGTTAAACCTCATCGTACGTCCATAAACAAAATTTTGGAAAAGGAAAGCGAGGACAAAATAATGCAAATCCTTCATTTCATTAAAGCCAAAATCTACAATTTGGTCCTCGTCCTTTTCCTCTGCATCTTCTCTTACCTCCTTGGCGTCTGGCGACTCCCCAACCAAACCGGCACTACCGATTCTACCCTCCATTTCCCATGCAAGAACTCCACAACCACCGACCACCAACCAGAACTGGTATTTTCCCTTCTAAAGTTTAATAACATATGTTGCTCGAATTCGAAACCGAATTATGTTGAGATTAACACGTCACTAATTTTGAGCGTAAGTCTGAAAAATTCCGGAACTTTTAAAATAATATTATTTGGTTGGATATAAAAGTATAAAACTATAACGTCGTCTTAGGATAGGCAGTGTTCATACACTTGCAAGCTAATTCACGCAGGTGCAGAAGGAATTCGAACCGCTAGATTTCGCGTCCCGGCACGTGGCGGATGACGCAGAGGCGCGGTCGGATGGCGGCGGGGCCCACCGAGAGATTCCGCCCTGCGACGCGAGGTACATTGAGTACACCCCGTGCGAGGACCTGCTGAGGTCTCCACGTGCGAGGATGTCGCCTATGGAGAGGCACTGCCCGGAGCGAGGGGAGGTGCTGCGGTGCCGCGTCCCGGCTCCGTACGGGTATCGGACGCCGTTCGAATGGCCGGCGAGCCGGGACCGCGTGTGGTACGCCAACGTGCCACACAAGAAGCTGACGGAGGCTAAGGCCGATCAGCACTGGATCACCTACGAGGGGGAAACTTTCTCCTTTCCCGGCGGCGGCACGACCTTCCCCCGCGGCGCCGACGCCTACATCGACGAGATCGCCGGCCTCCTTAACCTCCGCGATGGCTCTATTCGGACCGCCATCGATACAGGATGCGGGGTACGTACTACGTACGTTAATTGTTCATTTACTTTATCACAAAAAACAAGTCGTTCATTTACTTTATTTTCTACACTTTTCTTCGTTCATTTAATAGAGTTATTGATATTTTTCGTCTTTAATAATGTATTTCTGATTGGTTTGAGGCTGTATAATGAAATTAATGGCGTCCGTGGAATGGCCGACTTTATGCCGTTTACCATTGGTAACTTTGTTGCTGACTAAAATTAATATTTGAAAATTTGTTACAAGTGATACAATTTAAAGTCGTATTGATACAAATAATATAATAGGATAATTTTTTTTACGCATCACAAAATTTGATCACGATTCAGTGTTGGAAGGCATCATGTCTCATCAAACGCTGAGTTAGATATTATTAAGACCGTTAATAAAATGATTATTATTAAGTATCGTTTCCTATTTTCATTTTTGTAGTGAACTTGTTTTTTCCGATATTAGATGATAAAATTAATTGCATCCTGAATTGGAAACCTCAAATATCAGCAAATCTAAAGTATCTAATGCTCCAAAATATTTGTTTTTTTCTAATCACGTCCCTAGTTAGACAATCACAAATCATCTTTTCACTTTTGCCACTTGAGGCAGAATGTTCGGAAATTCGTTTCCAAGTTTCTGATTACAAATGCAAAACAACTGTCGAGTTATTTTGTTCTTCTGCAGGTTGCTAGCTGGGGAGCTTATCTTCTCTCCCGGGACATTCTAACAATGTCGTTTGCACCAAAAGATTCACATGAAGCACAAGTACAGTTTGCCCTGGAACGTGGAGTTCCCGCCATGCTAGGGGTCTTAGCCACCACGAGGCTACCTTACCCGTCGCGAGCTTTCGACGTGGCGCATTGCTCCCGTTGCCTCATTCCTTGGAACAATTATGGTAAGTATCTGCATACTCCTTCATAGAACGAAGGGAAGACAATGTGTTAATGCCAACTCGCGAATTTTGACTCGTGGTGCAGATGGATTGTACTTGATGGAAGTCGATCGAGTCCTGAGGCCGGGAGGGTTCTGGATCCTGGCTGGCCCTCCGATCAACTGGAAGGCTAGATGGCAAGGGTGGAATCGAACGCGAGCGGATTTGAACGAAGAGCAGAGCAGGCTCGAGAACTTGACTAGTAGCCTGTGTTGGAAAAAATTTGCAGAGAGAGATGGCATTGCAATTTGGCAAAAGCCGTACAACCATTTCAAGTGCGAAGTTGAGAAGCAGTTCGCTCCTAAACCACCTCTGTGTCTTAGGGATCAGGATCCGGATAAAGCCTGGTACACCGAGATGGAGAATTGCTTGACTCGTTTGCCCGATGTTTCGAGCAACGAAGAAGTCGCTGGTGGATTATTGACGAAGTGGCCCGAGCGGCTGAACGCTGTACCGCCGAGAATTAGTATGGGAACACTAGAAGGGGTGAGTGGTGAAAGTTTTAGGAAAGATGCAGAGCTATGGAACAAAAGGGTGTCTCATTATAAGGCTGTGAATATCAAGTTAAGACAGACAGGAAATTACCGAAACCTTTTGGATATGAATGCTTACCTCGGTGGATTTGCCGCTGCTCTCTCCGATCTTCCTGTTTGGGTGATGAATGTGGTTCCCGTCCAAGCAAAGCTTAATACTCTAGGAGTCGTATACGAACGAGGATTGATCGGTGTTTATCTAGATTGGTAACTAGTCCTTCATTTGTCAATTTTTTTGCAGCTGTTTGAGACAATTCTTTCCTGTGGTTGTTGTCTGATTACCTCCTTAACCCGTTTTGGATCCTCTGCTTAGGTGTGAAGCAATGTCTACTTATCCGAGAACGTATGATCTGATTCACGCCGATTCGCTGTTTAGTCTCTACCAAGACAGGTAACTAATTCTTAAATTTTCATGTATTCGAATGTGGACCAATGTTTTTCTTGTGGTTACTTGGTTCTTGTAGGTGTGAGATGGAAGATATTTTACTGGAGATGGACAGAGTCCTGAGACCAGAAGGAAGTGTGATATTGAGAGATGATGTGGATATCCTGGTGAAGATCAAGAAGATAACCGACGCGTTGAATTGGGAAAGCCGGATTGTCGATCACGAAGATGGGCCGTTTCAGAGGGAGAAGCTTCTGTTTGCTGTCAAGACTTACTGGACATCTCCCGCTCCTCCGGAACAGAATTGGATTCAGACAGCACTTGAAATTCAACAGCAGCGAAAAGCCGTTCAGGATGGGAAGAAGAAAAGAAGACAATGAGGGACCAAACAGCATCCCCCATTTCAGGAAACTGGTCCTTGAAGAGGAAAAAGAAAAGAGACATGGCTAGAGATACCAAATTTGATCAGCAACCATTTGATAAAACCAGCAGCTCAACAATGTACGTGAAATTAGTAAAAACTTTACCAAAACGGCCATGTTAGAATTGTTATATCCTAAGTAATTTTGGTCTAATAATTAACTTAAAAGTAGGTCAGACTCCACGTCATAATCAGTGCGAATCTTAAAAAATCTTAGAACAAGACGACACAACGATGGAGCTCGACGAATTCCACCTTGTTACTCGATCTTTCTGCAGGTTTTAAGTTGTTTTGCAGCAATTTGTTGGTGTCCACATGCTCTCCCAACAATGTGTTGCATCTACCACTCTTTCGCAGCTTGTACACACTGTCACACTCTTTCAATGAGCTGAATGCTCGCACACATTAGGTTACTCACGCAGTAAACCAGCCCGAACTCGGCTCCGATCTACGTACCAACTCTATAAATTCAAGGCCAAAGCCTCAAACAACAATACAAAAAAAAGTGAGAACAACAACAATTTGAAGTGATCATTATATTATGGCTTTTTCACTCAAGCAAATGTTGTGCTTCAGCTCGAAAGCAGCGATCCTGATGCTGGTGGTGGTTTCGGTAGCCCAGTTGGGGCAGGCTCAGGAATGCTCGTCCCAGATGAGCAGCCTCAATGCCTGCGTGCCGTTCGTGATGCCCGGCGCCACGGCCACTGTCCCGAGCTCCGACTGCTGCAACGCCCTCCGATCGGTGAACCAGGACTGCCTCTGCAACACCATGGCCATTGCTTCTCGCCTCCCTTCCACCTGCAATGTCCCTCCTCTTACCTGTCCTACTTAAAATCTGGTGAGCCAACAACACATTTTCACTTTGTAAACAGGATTAGAATTTTTATCTCCAATCACAATATAATACAGTTTTTCGATTTTCAATATTTATAAAATAGATTTTTGCGTCACGTAACACAAGATTTGGGCTTATATGATTCAATTTGAGAGCATTCTAACAATTTGGTTGAAAATAATTGGGTATGATGGTTTTATTTTAAGTTTTGTATCCATCCCTTGATTTTTTTTCATGAATTGTACACTTACTTTTTTCGACGAGTAATTTTTTGGGTAAGTAAATATATTTTGTATATGCCAAAATTTACTCGACAAGTAATTTTGTTTTGTTTATGTGGCAGATCTGATATAGACTTGAGAAGCTGTTCAGAAGCGTCACAAACAATAATATCCAAGCTTTGCGGTTTTGGACATTTAGATGAATAAAGACTCAACTTTATTTCGTTTCTTGTCTTCTTTATAATCGCATACATCATATCTACAGCAAAATGTGTACCAAATCTGCGACTACGCAGAAAGTTTTTACTCGAACTAATACATCAATATACGTATAAAGCATGAGTTAGACTCCTTAATTGCAACTATATTAAATATGGTTCTACCAGTTTAGTCACCATTAAAAAATTCGTATTATCTGAACATAGATTTTTTTGGGCGAAGAATATTCAAACATATTAAGTTTACTAGACGCCCAAATATCAGATGAGCTCAACTAGTGTCTAATAAAAGTCTACGACACAGATTTTGGGACGTCTTGGAAAGAATAGCTCAGCAAGCACAGAATTCTCTAAAATGTAAGAAGACACTCAAAATAAGAAGAAAGGAACAAAAAAAAAGAATAAAAAAGAGGCTATATAATTAATTATAAGCCAATGGAAGCTTTGATCTTAAGATACAGATCCATCCTGAACAGAAGGAGCAGGAGCAGTCCAATAGGACTTGACAGCGAATAGAAGCTTCTCCCTTACAAGTGGCCCATCTTCATGGTCAACTATTTGACTGTCCCAATTTAGCCCATCTGTTATTTTCTTGATCTTCACCAATATATCCACGTCATCTCTGATTATGACACTTCCTTCAGGCCTCAAAATCCTGTCCATCTCTAGTAAAATATCTTCCGGATTACACCTGCAAAATGTTTAGGGAAAGCAATTAGTGTATAATTATAAATGATAGGATCGGATATACAAAATAACCGTACACCAGGTTAGCCCACATGACCTAATTGTGGCTGCATGGTTTTAAGTGCACCAAGTTGCCTTTATATTTGCTCTTTGAAATTAAGTATTTACAGTGAGATCCAGCTAATATGAATCACTATAATATTGAACAGCCATCGATGGCCACAGTGAGATCCGAACTTTTCGGGACATGCGATATTTTTTAATAAGAATATTAACAAAATACATTAAATAAATTACCTGCCATCATAGAGGCTGAAGAGAGAATCTGCATGAATCAAGTCATAAGTCCTCGGGTACGTAGACATCGCTTCGCACCTGAAACAGTAAGTCATTGAAACTTAACCCCAAAGTAATCCAATTGCCAGTCTGACCAGTCATACCGATGTTTTGTTAAATATATGTTACTGATAACACAAGATAGGTTGAAAGCTTATTTACCAATTTTGGTATGTTCCAATCAAGCCTCTCTCGTAAATCACACCGAGGGTGTTGACCTTAGCTCTGTCAGGAACCACGTTCATGACCCAGACGGGGTCATCTACCAGAGCCGCCGCGAACCCGCCGAGATAAGCGTTCATGTCCAGGAGGTTCCGATACCTCCCTGGCTGTCCTAACTGGTTGTTAACGGTCTTGTAATAAGAGATTCTCCTCTTCCACGTTTCCAAGTCCTTGCGGAAAGTTTCGGATGTTACTCCTTGTACGCTGCCGCTACTAATTCTTGGTGGAATCGCAGTTAATCTTGCCGGCCACCTCTCCAACTTACCGCCGGCAACTTCCTCGCCGTCGGATACATCCGGCAACTGGGTCAAACATGTTTCCATCTTCGTGTACCTGTTAAAACATTGGTCGATTTTAAATACCATAAATTTACCGAAAAACTAACGTCAGAAAGTTAAAAGTCCGCAACTCACCAGGCTTTATCTGGGTCTTGATCAGAAGGGCAGAGGGAAGGGTTCTGAGCAATTTTCCTGTTGGGTTTACAATAGAAATGGTTAATCGGCTTCTGCCAGATGGCGATATCGTCTCTTTCTACCAACTTCTTCCAGCAGAGGCTCTTTGCCAGATTCTCAATTTTTGTCTGCTCGCCGTTTAGATCCTCCTTGGTTCTGTCCCAACCTTTCCAGTATCTCTTCCAACGGATAGGAGGACCCGACAGGATCCAGTACCCACCTGGTCTTAGCACCCTATCCACCTCCATCAGATACAACCCACCTGGGAATTTGATTAGCTTTAGTCGGTCGGTCCATTAAATATTCATATACCAGAAAGTTAAAAAAAAATAACAAAAAGCAAATAACGCAATTGGACTGTTGCAATTTAATACCAAGATCGGTCCAGGGAATGAGGCAGCGAGAGCAATGGGCCATGTCGAAAGCTCTAGAAGGGTAAGGAGTCCTAATGGAAGCCATGACTCCGATCATTGCCGGAACCCCGCGTTCGAGGGCGAACTGGACTTGTGCCTCGTGTGTGTCCCTCGGTGCAAACGACATCGTCAGTACATTTCTTGACAGAAGATAGGCACCCCAGCTCGCCACCTTCACAAGTCACAGAATAACAACTTGTCAATGATAGAAAAAAGGTCTCACGAGATTTAGATTTTACTTAAAGATTAATAATTAAAACACTACCACAGGTAATTAAGAACCAACATAATACTACTATTCTCGATAAAAATGAAAACGATTCTAATTAATTTACTAACCAATAGTACCGCCCCACTTTTTGTGGACAGTGCTAATAAACCTTCCCCGGTAAGATAAGAAAATTATGACCACGAGCCATCGGGAAGGAGTCGTCGTTTTACATTCCCCACCAACCCAGGAATTAATTATCAACTATAATATATATGCATAAAAAAATGAATCAACTATAATATATACATTTGCATCCTCGAACCAGCTGCTTCATCTCTTATGCCGGAAATAGAACGTGAAAACCTCGTAACTGTCAGGGGCTTAATTTCCAACTTACGCAGCCAGCTATATTTAACGTAAAATATACACAGATTTCCGCCATTTTAAGATATCTTTTAATCATATGTAACAATTTTACGTATGAAAAACTTAGATTATTAAGTTTTCAATAAAAAATAATAGAAAATACATAAGTTTACCTTAATTTTAAAAGGATAAATTCTAACCATCAAATATACAAATCACATCTGTCGTTGAAACATAACATAACAAAGTAAGATTTTGTCCTTCGATGCTATATACGCATACCAAGTAAAAAATATATAATAAAAAAAAATTGCACACCGTCAAGTGATTTCTTGAAAATTGTTGACCAGTGTTTCGAAATATAGGATTAATGAATTAACAATTGTATTGACAATAAATCAAGATCCACCATACCTAGCAACAATATATAAATAGAATTGATTAAACTAAATTAAACAAAACAAAACTGATTCCTTACCCCACAACCAGTATCAATGGCGGTCCTAATAGATCCATCCCGGAGATTAATCAGCTTCCCGATTTCATCAATATAGGCATCGGCTCCATTAGGGAATCCGGTCCCGCCGCCGGGGAACTTGAACCGGTCGCCCTTGTACTGTATCCAGTTCTGGACCGCCTTCTCCACTGTCAAGTGCTTGTGTGGAACGTTCGCGTACCAAGCGTAGTCCCTGCTCGCCGGCCACTTGAACGGGTTCCGGTAGCCGTAGGGAGCCGGAATACGGCACTTGACGAGCTCGTCCTTCATCGGGCAGTGCCTCTCCCGGTAGATGAGCTGTCTCCGGGAGTATTTGAGCGATCTCCGGTCATCCTCGCAAGGGGTGTACTCGGAGAAGTTGACGTTGCATGGGGGGAAGGCTTTTCTTGAAGTCTCCAACGTGGCGGCACCCCCTTCTGCCACGTGGTGGGAGGAGAAGTCAAGTTGCTTGTTGTTCAGGTCTTTGGTGAGTACTTTTGTTGTTGTTGTTGTTGTAGGGTTGTTGCATGGGATGGTTAGGATGTTGTTGGCCGTGGAGGTGGAGGTGGCGGCGGAGAAGGCGCGGGCCACGCCTTCTCCGCCGTGCTGCCGGAGGCCGAAGAGGTAGGAGAAGGTGCATAGGAGGAGGAGGAGGGCTAGGGAGTAGAGGCTGGACTTCTTCAAAGGGGAAGGGAAGGTGGTCATTCTGCTTAGGAAGGGTTTTGATGGTTTAGATGTGGAATTGTATTGTTGTTGTGGGTTATTGTTGGTTTGGCCAGCCATATTTTTTTGAAATGATGTGGACTAATCTGGTGATTTGGGTTTCTCCTCTCTTGGTGCAATCTCTTTATAACGGTGGGATTTGGGAGAGTAAACTTGGACGAAATGGTTTTGAGTCAAGTTGCTCATCTGGGTGACGGTGTTTTTTTTTAAATTGCAACTTGCAATTTCTAATTAGTACAATATTCAATTTCTCTAGATAATTAATTAACTCAAACAGATTAGAATAGATAGAGAGGGGTTTGGACCAAATGGTAGATACAAGTGAGTTAAAGAGGAGGTTAAGGAGAGGTAGAAAGTGGTCGTAACTTTAGAGCTTTAATTGTTATATACTAAAAAGTGTGGGCAACGTTTTTACTACGTAATATCCAGACATTCATTAAAACAATTAATCAACTAATTTAAAATGAAACTAAGTTAAACTTCTAAAATGTAAGCACACTCTCATTATTTTGGATTGTGACTGTTAGACTATAGCTTCTCCCTAATTATATTACAATTTAAAACGGAAGCTTGGGGTGTAAAGTAATGCGTTTAGGTCAGTCGGATTTGGGGTCAGAAGGCTGTATTTACAACTGTCTGGTCCAGTTGACCCCTCCCAAGCATAGGTTCAGTATCCAGGACATATCTAGTGGAATATTTTTTTAAACTAACTTGAAAGGGCCAGATTTGATTTAAGATAATTGAAATTTGGCTTCTTATGAGACATCCTGTTATATTACAGGATTTCTTGATTTTATCTTTGTGATATAGAAGGTTTTTGCTGTAATGATAAATGTAAGGCTTTAAACTTTAAGAAAATTTTCAAGTGAATATAAGTTTCTTGTAGTATGTAAATCTTATTAAATTTGAGTATTTCTATTTTTTTATAAATAACTTTATTACCAAAAAGAGAAATTACAAGGTGAGGATTATTTACAAGGGAAGACCCGGAGAAAAACCCTAACCAACAAAACCACTCCCAGAACTGCTCGAAAGTTTATATTAAAAAATGTTATGCATATAAGAACTTAGTTTAAACCTTATCCATATATAAAAAGAAATTGGAAGAAATGTCGTGAAGATAGCACCCACTCTAGATAACAATTGTTGCCTTAAAAAAGTCAAATTATTTGTTTTCCCCCTCTGGCGTTTCCAAACCGAGAGGTGTTCTGGTGGATAATCAGGACCAGAAACCCATATCATGAAATGAAATGTAGTTTTTGGGGCAAGTGTGGTAAGACGATTCTTACTCTGATCAAGCTGGCAACCATGCGATGGGCAAGTTGCCAAAAATATGTCAAGGAGTTACCATCAAGGTAGAAATTTCCTACCATGGCTTTGGAAGATGGTCATTATTGTTTTACGATTAGAAGCATTAATTAACAATTTATGCAAGCTATGATGCGGGACCTACGTACAATTGCATTCTATAAATAAATATTAGATATGTAGTTGAGTTAAGTTGTTCTAACTTAATTAAATATTTTTTAGTTAGAATTTAAAAAATTCTACGATTTTAAATATTTGTTTATTTTTTTGTCATTTTTAAAAAATTCATCTGAATAAAATTTGGAATAATCGATACACTAATTTCCGATTTACTGCAAATTTTCCCCGCTGAGATTTGTTTACATTAGATTTTACTACTACTTGATTTTTAATGAGGCTGAAACGTCTTAAATGGATAGAAGGAAGGAAGTAGGTGTTTTGTACATATTACTTCTTATATTAAAAAATAATATTTAGTTACCAACAAAAATATACTGATGTCTCTTCTAAAAAATGTACAACTGGATTCCACCATGTAAAATTGATTGATGAAGATACGAGGGCCATGACCACTAATTTCTTCCTTTTTACTGAAACGCATACAACTAAATTTAATAATTTAGATTAGAGTCACATTCGTATCAAATTTTAATGTATGCGCTCTCAAAAGATTCGAATTAACTTGATATCCTGCCTAACAAGAAAAAGTTGGTAGTTGATATAATGCACAACTATCTCCTCGGATAAGAACCTTTACATTTTTGGAAAATCCTAATAACCTTTTCCAATTTTTCGCGTGTTGAGAAAATATTTTTTTCCTGAAATTAATCTACAAACTTCAACAAACATCTGGGAAACATTTTTCTAACAAACAAATTTCTGCAAAATATTTGGAAAGGCATTTAATTTTTTTCCAACACAACAAATAGAGTATAGGTTAGGCACCAGCCTTTCCTCTATTTTTATCTTCTTTTTGCACAATCTCCAAGACCATATCATGGTAGTTAGAAGGTACCACATGCACTAATTAAATATCGTAATTTCGAGTTTATTTTAGACCTACGAATAAAAAAATACGTAGAAAATAAACACCGAAAATACACGATTGGAGTACAACCATAGAATCCACATTTCGCGGAGTTGGGCCTCCAAGGCATTTAAGTGGGCTTCTGGGTACTCGGTTAACGATCTCGACTTTTTATAATATCCACAATATTATTTTCAATGGTAGTTTCAAAATAGTATTTATTATATGTTAAATATTTGAATTAGGAATTTTTTAAGTGAATACCGAGGAGAGTTATTTTGTAGCCTACATTATTTTAATGATCACTATCAGGCGCCGACACTTTTTTATATATACATGTAACACACTGTCATAGTGGTAGTTGTCGGTTATTAGCTAGTGGGGAGACAAAATTAATCCTTTGAAATTGAACAACAACGAGATATTAAATTCGTACAAACGCTTGCTTTTGGGGGTTTTAATAGGGAATCTTTCAAGTGATACTTCATTAAATTCATTTGCCATTAATAACAAAATTAGATCCGTTGCAGGATCGGGATCCGTTGCAAGGTTAAGAAAATTCCTCGTAAATTCTACAAAAAGTCAGAACTCGGCGTCGGGATCGTAGGCGAGGCCCTTAAAGGGCCAAGTCTGGAGATCGGAACAGATGACGTGGGTGGTTTGGAGGTTGGGTTTGATGTGGAGTTGGTGCTGGCCGGGGAAAATGAAGAAGATTAGATGGTATCATATTTTGATTGGCGAGGGCAAGAGGGCAATAATCAATTAAAATAAAAAATAAAAAAAGATTGATGACATCATCATGAAAAAAAAAAACTACAACAACAACAATTTTCTTTTCAAACTATAGGTCTCATTGTCTGTTTTATCAAACACTAAGAACTTATGATTACTGAACCAAAAATTTAACTTATCTTAAAAAGTTACTAGAAGATAGCACAACTCCATATGATTTTTTATAAATTGTATTGATAATGCAAATAATTATATCCTACAATTGGCGTCGAAATGTGTACGTCATCGAAGTCTATTAAAAAGGTGATATATGTAATAATATTTTTCATATTGATAAAATTTGAATCCAACGTTTTTGATATCCGAGTTAATTCAAGTATTTTTTTGTAAGTAAATTTTTTATTATAAGACAGGGAAAAACAATTAAAAAAAAAGTGAGGAGAACAAATAGTGGATAGACCCACTATTTACATTGGCTCTAACCAAGCCCGAGAAAACACTACCCATCAAAGTTCACGGTTATCTTAGACCATCCGCATTGGTGCCCCCGTTACAGTGCGCGCCCTGGGCGCCACGTCAGCTTTTTTCTCAGCTCAGCTTTTTTAAAATTCAGCTAATTGTATCAGACTCGAGTATTTTTTTGCGTAACTTCGAAAATGTTAAATTTAATTTCGAATTGCCACATTTTGCAAAATAGAAATTTTATAAAATTCGAAATATATTACATGCAAACTTGGAAACAATTACATAAATTTAAAAACTGAAATTGATTAATCCTTATTATACAATTGTGAAAGCAAAAAATTCTTAATTGCTTCCTCGTCTGGGGATAGTTCTTTTCCTCGAGCAATCAACGCCTGGAGAACGGCCGTATTTGCTTGGTGGATTTTGGCCTTAGCATTTGAAATCTTGGCATTAGCGCTTGTAATCTTGGCATTAGCGCTAATCGTCTTGGCTTCTTTGTACTCCTTCATTCGTTGGTTTCTTTTTTCGTCATTCGTTTTCATCTGCTCGATGACATATTTGGCGGTGTCTGCCGCTGTTGACCGTGCAATTTGTAAAGAATAAAGCTCTGAAGAGAAGTTGTCATTGCTTGATGTGACTTTCTCTTTTCCTTTAGCGCTTCGCGTTTTCTTGGCTGCTTCTCGGCCAATTGGACGCTCTATTGTCGAAGCTCTGCTAATTGGAGTAGGTGGGTCATCCGGAATTGTGTCGGTTTCCTCCTCGGTGGTTCTCGTTCTCTTTGTGCTTCCACCACTCTCTATATCATTTACCGGCGATGAAAAGGTAAAGCCGAATGATTGATCTTTTTGCATGCCAGGATTCCATTTTGGATGTTTGCGCATCACTTCCTCAAACACATGTAGATCAAGAAATTTTTTCTTGTGGGCGTGTTGATATAATATATGCGCTTCTGCCACTATATCAGACTCGACTTGGCCACTTTGCTTGCGTCGAGATGCATGGGTGTATGCTTCAATCCATCCTCCACATGCCAGAGTTAGGCATTTGTATCTACATTTCATCTGCTCACAATTTCTTGGGCTAAGGTCAGTCGAATTTTCTATACGACATTGGTCGTAGATTTGCTTGACGCGGCGCCAAAGGCCTTATCCCTTCTGGTTTGCCCCGACAATGGCATCTTCACTAACCTGTAAATAAGTAGACATTAGTACAATGTCTTCTTTTACACTCCAAGTCTTAGAAATGGTTTTTTCTTTTATTTGTGTGGGTGCTGATGACTCAGGTTGTGGAATTTGCACTGGGCTTGGTCGAGATTCAGTAAAGTTTGGTAGACAATTTGGTGGATTTTGGAAAAAAACTTGTGAAGTACCAAGGTGGATATGGTGGCATCTCGGGAGCATTTTCCGTGAATTTTGGGTAAATTGGTCGAGGTTGAGGGTTGTTTAGTGGATGTGGCTTTGGCATTGGTCGGTTGGGTCTTGGACGGACTGGAGGATCGGTTGGGCGGGTGTTTGGAGGATCTTGGCTTGACTCAGGAATTTGGCTTAGGTTTTGACTAGCCTGGGAGTAAATATTGGGGTTACCAGCTAAAAAATCATTAGTTGGACTAAATTGCCTAAAATCAGTCCAATCAAAATTCTCATTTTCTTCATTGGGATCCATATCTAATTAAAATGTTAATTAGATATTCCCAATCTAATTAAGAAAAGAGAGGAGAGAAGATGTTTTGGTGTGAAAAATTATGAAGAAGGTTGTATCTATTTATAGAATTTTCAAATAAATTTGGACCACACAATTTTTTACATCAAATTTGGACCACACACATTTTTTTTCATCCAAAAAGTCCTGTTATTTGGATTCAAAAAATTGTATAAAATTACCAAAAAACAATAAAAATTATTTAATTTCACAAAAAAGTCAAAAACATTAAAAGAATTTTTTAGAATTTTTTAGAATTTTTTAGAATTTTTTTCCGATTTCTTTTTAATTTTTTTCGATTTTAAAAAAAAAATAAAAAAAAATAATATTATATTACCCCGGGCGACGTGCGCGCCCGACTGACACCAGGGACGCCCCGAGCACAGTCCCACGCCCAATCACGGGCTGCCACGTGGCACGCCCGGGGCGCGGGAACCACCCGCTGCGGGTGGTCTTAATCTTAAGGAATCTCGAAACAACTCCAGATCTTGATTTGCAAAATTCTTGAGAGTCTTAGAGCATAATAGTCATTCGCGAGCACGGTAGTAGACGGAATAAATAAGAAATTTTTAGTCGTATTGTAGTTTGTAAAAAATTATACAGTTTCGATGAAACCATATGTACTAAATGATTGCACCAAACAATGTATACCAAACTTTTCCATGCATACTGCCACTAGACAACCCGAACCATTGACAGTGATGTCTCTATAGAAGAGAAGACGCACCATAAGAACATCCATAAGGCTTTGCTGCGATCTCCTCCTCGTAACCTCTAAAGGACCCTCCTCCGATGAAGATTCCAAGACCAGACCCCTCCCAAGTCCCAACCAACACCCGCAATCCGCCACCAACTTAAATTTATGAAACGAGACGCTGAAATTCATGCGAAAATACTGTCTCCAACCATCGCCTCTTTGCAAATTGTACCTATTTTATTGATTGATACCTAGTGTAATAAAATTTATACTTACTAAGTAAATTACATATGATACCTGTCGGTGATGGAGCACGTTGAGAGGGGGGAGGGAGAGCCGAGCGAGCGTTAACGCCACGATAACGTTGAGCTTATTAAACATGTGAAGCCTTCGATACTAGGGAATTAAGCTATTCCCTAGATAACCACTTACTAACTTTTTCCGATTGATGTGCAAATCTAATGTGGTCAAAATGGAAAATTAGCTATGTTTTTTTTAATATAAAAATGACTTGACTAATTCAGATCATCTCAAAGAGATCTCGATTAACATTTTTTAATGAGAAATTTGCTTTAAAAAAACTTAAAACAGAATAGAAAGCTAAATGTTATTTACAATGTTCTACCCGCACCTACGAAGTTCTACGCATTCCCAACCCACGAAAACCCATACATGTTAGTTTATGCTCTCATTGAGTGAAGACTCTCCCTCGTACAATTTGCATCCGAGGATTTTACTAAAAACTCAAATACCGTAAAACTCTGTGGAAAACAACATTACACTGCAATATAAGGTTCGACAATTGAATAAAAAAATTAATAACGAACAATAAGTTTGACAATATGATCTTTCTTTATATAATCTTATTATGTGAGTTTAAATTGGGTCAATAATCTCAATCTTGTAATGATAAATTTATCTTTAAATAAATTGTAAATATGTAATTAATAAACTATACTTATAATTAATAAAAAAGCCGGACATCCCAACTGAATTTTAAGGCATATGTTTTCACTTTTAATTCAACTAAAACAACATATATACAACTTTGTAACACATAATTAAAAACACACTTTGTTTATTGAATTATTGTTAGAAGACAAATTTCCCCACAACAATTATAAAATGAGTGGGCCAGTAGTTGTTCGTCCAAATCTACAAATATTCACTAATTGATTCAACTTCAAGTCAATTAAGATACCCCTAAAAAAAAAGTCAACTAAGATACAGAATTGGTCGGAAACCGGACAAATGGTAAAAGACAGGCCCGTTTTAGCAAGGCCGGGAGTAATGGGCTAAATAAGATAGGCCCAACTAACATGCTAATTAATAATTATCACTACCACCTTCGCTTAATTGGAAGAATAGTGTCCCCAAGGGAGCGGCTGGGTGTGGCCTAAGGATACATATGTTTAGCTTTTTTTTTTGGTCGGAGGATACATATGTTTAGCTTAAAAGGCACAAAGTGCTGTTATCCCAGCCCACAGAGAAAAAACATCTACATGTTCTCCAAAAATTGTTGAATCCTATATAAATTATAACATGCATATGAGATTCAATCAAGAGAATACTTTACCAATATTTTAAGCACCCTAAGAAGTATTGATGCGCTATCAATCTCTACTCTTAATAATATAAAAGAGATTCAATCAATAAAGTACTTAAAATTTTAAGAGAAGTGCATCAATAGATATTAGAATCACCTAACCAAAATGGGTCCCAAAAAAGATGAAAGAAATCTGAATGCCGTTGTGCCCGAGAAAATAATTGTACGACCTACCGATTTTTGACAAAATTTCGCCTTAATATATTCATATTTTACTATAACATCACAATCAACTATACAAGGAACAAAAAATGAGTATACAGAACTAAAAATGAGTGGTTGTCGGGTGTAACTTATAAGTATCAACATGTCGTCAGGCAAATTTGACTGTGATTCCATGATTATGATAAGTCAGTCAAATTATAATACTTAGACCACCTGTACCATAAGAGGGGCCACACCCTTGATGAGTGCAATACACACATCAATCAAGATCGAGGAGATGTGTAGAGATTGGTAAACGCGTCACACTTTCGCGTGTCAAAGGATTGGTTAAGCCTAGTTTTATTTTATTTGTTTTATTTATTTTAATTTTTTAATTTTTTTCCAAAACATATTTGTTTAATTATTTATTTAATTTGCACGATTTTATTTGAATAATTTTTTATGTTTTTTCAAATTTTATAAACTATTTTGTATTCTAATTGAATAAATTACAAATGTTAACTAATTATTTTTTATGATTGGTTGAGCTTTTTTGTTTGCTTTTCAATATTCCAAGCATTTTTCTGTTCATGATCATTAATGGTGGAATCCAGAAGAAACTCATTTCTTTTAGTCGCACGGCAGCATTCGCTTTTTACTGGTTCTTGCTTAATTTTTCTTTGCCAATTAATTTCTTAAAAGGTACCTACTTTTCATTAGTCTGTACCAGCATTTGATTAGTCTGTATCTTTTTTTTTTGCTTATTTTTCTTTGCCACTTAATTTCTTATAAGGTACCTATTTCTGATTAATCTGTATTTTTTTTGCTTAATTTTATTTGCCACTTAATTTCTTGTAAGGTTCATGATCATTACTGGTGGAATCGCTTTTTTAGATTCGCATGGCAGCATTCGCTTTTTACTGGTATTTGCTTGATTTTTTTTTGCCACCTAATTTCTTATATGGTACCTACTTTTGATTTACCTATACCTTTTTTTCTTTTGATTCTTCATCTAGCGAAAAATTAGAATTTGTGACAGTACTTGATGAAGAGATCATAAGAATATCCGTAAGGGGAAAAATAAAAGGAGTAGAAAGTGATACTTGAATAATGAAGAAAAGAAAAATTATCAGACAATACTCAAAATTCAATTTACTCAAGATTCGAGTTAGAAGAAAATTTTTAAATATAAAAAAATTCCTCTAAATAAGTTTCCAAAACATAGACAAAAGTGGTTAGAGAAACATACAAATTACACTGGGTAGTTACAAGTTAGAAAATGAATATTTTTTCTTGTCTGCTTGCTTTTGGAAGTTACGTGGCAATTCTTCTCCACTAGATCACGAGACAGCCTACCGTTCGTCTTTTTAATATAGTGGGCAGTCTTTTAATATTTAGAATTTGATAATGTAATTTTTTTTAGTTTGCAACTTTCTTAATAACATTTTTATATTCATAAAATCATATTACTAGTGATTTTTAACAATGTCATTTTTATCCTTTAAATTTATCCGATTATTCAAATCTCTTACTTCACATATGTTATTGGCCAGTATACAACTTGCAATTTGTACTGGAATTTTTTTTTTGCAACTTGCATGCGGTCTATTACTAAATAGTACTATCATAATGCCGATGACATTGGGACTTACTTTTTAGCCATTCAAGATGAAGTGTTGATCGACCTACATGCGCATAAGACATGGAGAGAGTCAAAACGTCTGTTGCCTTCTGAAGGTTGATGGTCACTAATATTTTAATCTCATAAACAAATATATTATTTTGATAAGATTAAGAAAATTTAAAGGGAAAGATTCTATCACTATTTCTAAAACCCACTCATCACTGTTGATAACAAACATAAGGTAGTCAAAATAAATTAATATCAAAATTTTCTGTCAAATTTTAAACTCAACATATATAAATGTATCATATATATTATATATATGATACATTTATACACATACACATACACACACACATCGCGGCATTATTTAGAAAATATGGTATATAAAACTATTGAGTACATAATTTAGTAAATACAGTAGCCATAACTTAAACAGATATCTCAGAATTTAAAATTTCTAATCGCATTTAAAATGTGGTTAACAAAATTTTGCTACCAGATAGCCAGACCCAACTTAAAGTGTTCCCAGGAAAGAAAAAAAATAAAATGGTGACAAATTGAAATTTTCTATTATAAATACGTTACTTCCCTAGCCTAAAAATATACACCAAAACCATGGAAACAATTTTCCTCTTGTTCCTTCCCATTCTCTTCTTCTTCCTCTTCTTTAAACGCAAGCCTTCTTCTTCCAATCTTCCTCCTGGCCCTAAACCATGGCCGCTAATAGGAAACCTCCCGGAGATGGGAAACAAGCCTCACGTGGCACTAGCCGAGTTGGCCAAAATCCACGGCCCACTCATCTCCCTTCGGCTAGGTACCCAGCTGGTCGTTGTTGGGTCCTCGCCGGAGGCGGCCACCGAGATGCTCAAGACCAAGGACCACCTCCTCTCCGGCCGGCTGGTTCCCCACGTGTCTTTCGCTAAGGACCCCGAGATGAACAAGGACTCCATAGCTTGGAGCCTGGAGTGCAATGAGAGGTGGAAGTTCTTTAGAACCCTAATGAGGAACGAGCTCTTTAGCTCCAAGATGGTCGAGGGGCAGGCGGATATAAGGGAGAAGAAGGCATCTCAGATGGTGGATTACGTGACCCAGAAACAAGGGCAGAAGCTCCTACTCCGAGAGGTTGCTTTTGCTTATGTCTTCAACGTGCTCGCCAACATCTACATATCCCAGGTACCGATAACTTTCTTCGCTCGTATGTTTTTCTGATTCAAACTCGAAATTTTGGGTATACATAAAATGTTGTTAACTATTAAAACTCTACGTCAAATGTACACAAATTCATTACACTTATCATGTCGTAAAAAACTACATTTTTTTAGGGTTCAATATTTTGATGATAATTATATCTTGTGCTTTACTACTTTGCTAGGTGGTATCTCCATTCCAATGTGATATAATTATCCAACTTGGGGTATTTTTGGATGAATAATATAACTTTACTCATAAAAAAAAATTTAGTAACATTTTTGGTACAAATCTCATGTGCCTCGTCATTACTTTCTTCTAGTATTTTGCTCCAATCGGTTTTTAGGAATTTCGAGATATCCACATTCCATAATGAAAATAATATTTTTGCTATAATCTTCGTCACCGGATGAAAATTACCACCATATTTAAGGTTAAGTTAAAATAATAATGCAGGACCTCACAGACTTCGAAGGGGAGAAGAGCGTGAGGGTGAATGGGCTGATAAGGGAGATGATGGAGCTGTACACCTCCCCGAACGTGTCGGATTTGTTCCCTGTCCTTGGGAAGCTGGATTTGCAGGGACTAAGGAGGAGTACGGATGATTGCGTGAAGAAGATTAGAGAAATGTGGGAGCCTGTTATTAAGGAGAGGAGGGGATCAAATGGAGATGGTGGAAGGAGGAGGGATTTCCTTGACGCTTTGATTGAGTGTGGGCTTGATGATCTGCAGATCAGCTTCAACTTTGTGGTACGTATTTATGTTCATCTCACCGTCATTGTAATTTTTATCTATAAGCAAATAAATTGTTACACCATAGTTGTTAGAAATAAGAAATGAACGTAACGTGGTTGAAAAATGTATTTGAGATCCAAACAGCCTACGTATAATCACCATGATAAACAGTCTCAACATTGTTGTTGCTGAAAGATTATGCCATTGATATAAAAGTATGCTAAAATTAGCTAGGCAGTCAATTATTGAATTAGTTCTTTATTTGTTTATATAACGAGTTGTAGTTTAAAAGATGCCATGCTTTCTCTAGTGTCTTTTAACGGTAGTCTGCATCGAAAAACATGTTAGATTCCAAGTTTCAAGCGGAAAGCATTATGATTTTTGTAACGTCTAGTGACATGGGCGGAAAGCTAAAGGTTGAAAAAACTAATAAAACCAGAAGTATTATTAGACATGCAACGTGGTTCAAACCGGAAAGTATGGACAACTCCTCAGTTTTTTCTACAACCCACCAAAGAAGAAAATAAATCAGAAGTCTCTTTCTATGAAGATCATGAATGGAGTATAATTAATGAAATATAAATTCAACTTTCTAGGACCCCTCCTCAACCCTTTAGTCTAATAATTTAAAAGATGGACAGGAGAACACTCTTCTTCTTTTTTAATCTCGGTTTAACCGAGGTTTTGTTAAAATATTTATATTAAAATACCTAATAATTTTATATAATTTTTTTGTAATGCTTACCATTTGCAAGTACCAAATTTTAATTTAAACACAATTAATCTAATAATTTTTTTTATAAAATATGTTAAGCTGGATCTAAATGCTCAATTCCAACCACCCTCAAGATTTTAGTAGAAAAACAAATTGCCCGTATCTAATTGCACTTCGACAGGTCACGCTAAATATGAAATTATCTTATACTTTAGTATGTTTATAAATGTCTGGTAAATGAATCATGCATCTCATAAATATCCTTAGCCAAAAAATTACAAATATTATTCTTTTGTACAGGAAATGTTAGCTGCGGTGTCGGACAGTACCAGCTCAACCATCGAATGGGCCCTGTCTGAACTAATTCGAAGCCCAGAGTCTCTTCTCCGACTTCGCCAGGAACTCTCCCAAGAGTTCAACACGGCCCAAAACAATGGGCCTGGAGGCCCAACAATCACAGATGCGCAAGTGGCCAACCTCCCATACTTGCATGCATGTGTTAAGGAAGTCCTAAGGCTGCACCCACCGGCACCGATCCTACTCCCCCACCGAGCCACCGAGGACACCCGGGTCCTGGGGTACACAGTCCCTAAGGACACCCAGGTGTTCGTCAACGTCTGGGCCATAGCTCGGGACCCGTCTATTTGGGAGGATCCATTGAGGTTCAGGCCCGAGAGGTTCTTGGGCTCTGAGGTGGACTACAAGGGCAACTATTTCGAGTACTTGCCGTTTGGTAGTGGGAGGAGGATCTGCGCTGGGCTGCCTATGGCTGTTAGAAAAGTGCAGTTGGGCCTGGCTAGTTTGGTCCATAACTTCGACTGGGCCCTCCCCGAGGGGATGAAGCCCAGTGACTTGGACATGAGCGAGAGGTACGGCGTCACCTTGATGAAAGAAGAGGCTCTTGTTCTTGTACCTACAAGGAAGAACTAAATATAATAATTCTGTGGAGTGTGAAATTACTTATTTTGTTTGTTATTGGGATCTTGGCAATGTTGTGTTTTATTCGATTTCTCAATTATGTATTGTCTCGTTCTAAATTATAGATCAATATATTTGATATGTAATTGGGAGAAAACAACGAGATTAAATTGAGAAACTATGCTTATTAAATTGAACAAATAAAATTTGAGCAAAAATGATATTCAAATAGCAATAAAAATTTCAAATAAAATAATACCACATTTGAAAATTTGAACTTGTGACTAATTATAATAACTCATTTTTTAATTATCCAAATATTTATTTTTTTAGGATAATATAAATGTTCGTTTAATCCAAATTCATCTTCCCACTACCTTCCCATATGGATTGACACGTGAGCCGAGAAGACGACGAGAAAAAGAAAGATGACGTGGCCGACACTTTACCTTGTCCTCAAGTCCACGCGCCACCAGCTCCCCTTAATCCACCGCCGTACCACCGCCGTCGCCTCTCTCCTCCCAAAATGGCGTCACCTCGCCTCCTCCACCCGCCACGACATCATCTCCCTCCCTATTCTCCTCCACTCCGCCTCCTTTCCCCACTCCATCCTCCGCCTCAGCCGGGATTCCTTCTCCGCTCGCGCGTTCGGCTCCTCCTCCACCGACGCGAAGGCGGAGGAAAATTCCTCATCGGTAACCGCCGGGGTGGAGAACGGAGGGGTAAGGTTTAGCGACGATGAGTACCCGAGCGGTGAGTTCGAGTTCGCGGAGCTTGGCGCGTGGGCGAGCTTCCTTGTGAAGCTGAAGATGCTCGTCGCTTACCCCTGGGAGCGCGTCAGGAAAGGCAGCGTACTCTCCATGAAGCTTCGCGGCCAGGTAACCGTCTCGGTGGTTGTTTCAGTTTTTTTTAACCTTTGAGAAGTTCTTTTTTGTGCGCATTAGTTGAGAAGGAACTTGTGTTGTTGTGTCTACCTTGGAAAATGTGTTCAGATATCCGATCAGCTTAAGAGCCGTTTCTCTTCAGGGCTGTCCCTGCCTCAACTCTGCGATAATTTCGTTAAGGCCGCTTATGATCCGCGCATTTCGGGAGTCTACCTTCACATCGAGTTTCTCACCTGCGGATGGGCCAAGGTCGAGGAGATTCGTCGGCACATTATTGGCTTCAAGAAGTCAGGTGATGCTGCATTGTTAGCTTCTCGTGCTTAACATCGCTACAATCTAATTATAGTCTTATGGATACCTTGCATTACTCTCTGTGATGAACTCTGGAATCGATATAGTGGATTTGGAAACACGGACGGTTTGCGCTAACTCTTGTTTAGGTTATTTTTAGGTAAATTTGTTGCTTGCTACATCCCTGCCTGTAGAGAGAAAGAGTACTACCTTGCCTGTGCCTGTGACGAGCTATATGCACCTCCAAGTGCTTATTTCTCTCTGTATGGATTGACTGTGCAGGCATCGTTTCTGAAAGGTAAGCTGGCTTATATGCGCTCCACTATCTTTTGAACCAAAAATAGATCTTATTGTGGCTTATTTATTCTTCATTGTCACATTCTTTTCAATCATTCTCAAGTCCACTTTAGACTTCTGTTGCTGACAACATATAGATTCATCAAATGGTTATGTAAATCACATCCATAGTTGACCATGTTTGGTATATTTCAACTAATTATTATTGGTATAGTGCCACAGATTGACCAATTGAAGGAGAGATGATAGTCGTCACTTTCTTTTTCTCTTCTGTTTTGTGTACCTTAGGAAACAAAATGTCAAATTTTGATGTGATCTAACACTTTTCCTTTTCCAGGTATCTTCGACAAAGTAGGAATAGAGCCAGAGGTCCAAAGAATTGGAAAATACAAAAGCGTAGGGGACCAACTTACACGTAAAACTTTGTCTGATGAAAATCGTGAGATGTTGACTGCTTTGCTTGACAATATTTACGGGAATTGGCTGGATGAAATTTCTTCTATAAGAGGTTCTCCTATCTCCCAAAGCATTTGGCTATCTAATTGTAGCATGACTGCATTAATGGATACCTTCCTTGTTGTGCAGGAAAGAAGAGAGAAGAGATTGAGAGTTTTGTTAACGAGGGAGTTTATAAAGTGGAGAGACTGAAAGAAGAGGGCTTTATAAATGACATAAAATATGACGATGAGGTAGGTAATCTGGTTCAACGATTTTTTCAAAAGCTGAGATTAGCATATGAATGAGTTAGCACAATAAAAATTGAACTTAAAATGATCATTTGTTGGGTTAATAGGCTTTTGTTGTTATCCATGTGACTTCGCCAAATGATGTTTTCACCTTGGGATGCAGTCTTGGTGTTAACATGCTTATTGATGAGAGACTGTTTTCAATCCTGCAGGTCATCTCAATGTTGAAAGAGAGACTTGGAGTTCAAAAGAATGAGGATCTTAGTATGGTTGATTACAAGTATTCAACTTTTTTTTGGCTGTAATTTTTCCTCAAGTATCCTCACATGGTCAAAAGTCATTGCTTATTCAGCAAATTTCTTAACCTAAGCCACTATAATTTTTTTTTGTTGAGCAAACCTCATAAGGAGAATTCCATTAAGTTGAGTGGTTATACAATGCTCCTGAAAGCAATCCAAGAAACTGTAAGCTATCTAGATTAGCTGCTATTTGTACTTTTCTTTTGGCTGTAATTTTTCCTCAAGTATCCTCACATGGTCAAAAGTCATTTCTTATTCAGCAAATTTCTTAACCTAAGCCACTATAATTTATTTTGTTGAGCAAACCTCATAAGGAGAATTCCATTAAGTTAAGTGGTTATACAATGCTCCTGAAAGCACTTGCAAGTACAAATAGCAGTTAATCTAGATAGCTTACAGTTTCTTGGATTGCTTTCCTCGAACATGCTCAACCGTCTTTCTACATTAGGATTTTGACTTGAAGCAATCTGTTGCCATTATTGCATTTCTAAATGTTCGCTGTATTACTGATAGTTGCAGTAAGTTTTCTGGTATTTGCTGTGCAGGAAATACTCGCGAGTGAGAAATTGGACTCTTGGTTTAACTGGTGGGAGAGACTTAATAGCAGTAATAAGAGCTTCTGGCAGCATAAGTCGCGTAAAAAGTTCAAAGAGTTTACCTAGTTCCGGCATAGTAGGGGAACAATTGATTGAAAAAATTCGTAAAGTGAGAGGTATGATTGTTTTTTAGGTTGTTCATGTATCTGATGTTGTTGGTCCATCAATTCATCCCAAAAGAGAAGGTTTCTTTAGTCCACTGATACTTGGACTCGAACTGGGACTAACTAAACTTGGACTTGTGCTACATAACGTCTTTCAAACGTTTGCATCAAGACTGAAACTATCTGGAAGTCATTGAATTTTCACCTCTGAGCCTACTTGTGCCACCTTACATTTTAATTTCCTGCCAGTCCTAAATCTTATTATTTTCACAGAATCAAAAAAATATAAAGCAGCCATACTCAGGATTGACAGTCCCGGAGGTGATGCCCTTGCTTCTGATTTGTAAGTGCTCCTATTTATCCGTTTTTGTGCACCAAGTGTGATATACAAACAGTGTGCATTATGTTTACATAATTAGGAGCTAAATTCCCCCATCATTATTTACTCATCCGATAGTGATTTTGAGCCAAAACTTAGGGCGATTTATGCCAATGGCCCATGGGTAAGTAGAACTGTTAAGATAAGATGAGAGGCACGAAACTGAAGTTGGACGACCTGAAAGGTTGATTTTCTTTCCTGCTCTAAAAGTATGAAGCTTGGATGATTGGCACCTTTTTGCAAGTGGTCAACTTGATATGTTGATTACAGAATGTGGAGGGAAATCAAACTTCTTTCTGCATCGAAACCTGTGGTTGCCTCAATGTCTGATGTGGCAGCTAGTGGAGGTTATTACATGGCTATGGCTGCATCCGCAATTGTTGCAGAAAATTTGACTTTGACTGGTTCTATTGGAGTTGTTACAGGTTAGTGGTCTTTGGCATCTCAAGGCATGATACAGACTCTGAGCATTCTTTCTCTGTGGACATTTTCCACAAGTGTACAAGTTTGAAATGATGCTAGGGAGATATGGGTGAAAGGAAAAGTTGAAGTAGTTCCAGTGTGTCAACTAACCAACTTTTAGATAACCGTAATAGTTATCCATGTCTTACTAAATATCCACTCTTTTGTTCTGTTCCACTTGCCATCAGGTGTTGCTAATGATAAGATTTCCTTTGTCTTTGTTTCTTTTACGGAAACTGATCTTAAAAAAGATATGAAAAGTTAAAAACTTCTTGAAGTTGCTAGCTAATGGATTTTGAGTTCATACTCCCTAAAGTCATCAATGTTTCTTCTATTAGGGAGGTTCAACTTGGGAAAACTATATGAAAAGATTGGCTTCAACAAGGAGATCATTTCCAGGGGTAAATATGCTGAGCTTCGGGCTGCTGAAAATCGACCTTTGAGGTGAGCAAACTGTTGCACTGCCTGGATACAATCGGTTGACCAAAGCAATGGAATTATCTTTTAGTAAAAATAAAAGTAAATCTGCTGGCTGACAAGCATTTTGACTTAAATAAATGTCGTTCTTCAATGGTGCCTGGTGCAGGTTTTGACTCTGCTACTTTCTGATTTTTTTCCTTTAGATTTTCTCGCTTCTTGAAATTTTCCACCTTTTCTGTATTTTGTATTTTCATAAGCTTTTCTGGCCGATAGAAAACATTCCACGTGCATCTTTTCCAGGCCAGATGAAGCTGAACTTTTTGCCAAATCAGCTCAGAATGCTTACGAGATGTTCCGCGACAAGGCAGCACTTTCAAGATCCATGCCTGTATATTTCATTCTTCCATAATCATAATTGTAACCACATATTGCCAAAAGAATCAGATGGACGTAATGAAAACTGTTAGAGCATATTATTATGCTTGACAGGTGGACAAGATGGAGGGGGTTGCTCAAGGTAGAGTGTGGACTGGTAGAGATGCAGCTTCAAGGGGTTTGGTTGATGCAATTGGTGGGTTTTCTCGGGCAATTGCAATAGCAAGACAGAAAGCAAATATCCCTTCTGACAGAAAGGTTAGTTTCAATGGTTGTCTCTACTGCCTTGTGTAGCATTGCACCCATTGGTCGTTTTAATCTGCACTACCTAGAGTGGTGGTCCTTTTATCTGCAGAATTTCCACCTGTAGACACTGTAGCCGGAAAAATATTGCTATTATATGCAGATAGAGTTGAGGCCAGAAAGCTGTTAGTATAGAGAACATGTGTTTGGAACAACAGAGTTGTCTGGGAAACCTGCTTCACTGTAATTTTTTCTTCTCGTCCGTGTTATGGTGGGAGCCTCACAGATTCTCATGCCCATTTCGTTTTATGTTGTCTGTTCAGTATTTTGTTGAGGATAACTGAACATTCTGTCTTTGATCTTTAGACTTTTCGACGGCATAACGTCTCCCTTGCGAAAACCTTTTTGCTAACAGTTTATTCGGATCTATCAGGTAACCCTTGTAGAGCTGTCAAGACCTTCTCCCACATTACCAGAGATCTTAAGCAGCGCCGGGAATTCTCTGGCCGGAGCAGAGAGAACTCTGCAGGAGTTGCTACAGGAGTTGTCCATTTCCGATGGAGTTCAGGCCCGGATGGACGGGCTTATATTCCAGAGATTTGAAGGAGCTCCTTTTTCTAACCCAATTGTAAGTTTGATTAAAGATTGTCTTGGTTCTCTCTGACTGGTCAATTACAAGTTTGTCTGTCTTCCAATAACAAGTTAAAAATCTTCGTTGAAAAAACTGAAGTTCAAGTGTATTGCAGAAATAGCCCTGTAGATAGCATTTTACAGATGTATCAACTCAATTTTATCTACCCAATTGAACTCCAATGACTATCCTTTTATTAGCTAGGTGAGGTAGAACTACTATCTTTTCGTAGTTCCGCTTGCAGATTGCGAAAACCTGCTTGGCCTGTAATTATTGGTTCTCGTCCTAGTTTACGAATTAATCGTGACTCGCATACCCATTTCAAAAGTTAGTCGTTTTATAACAGAATGACTAGTATCAACGAAAACAGCAATAAAATACTTGCATCCCCGTATCCTTTAGGGGTTAGTACAAAATAGTAACTCAATTGTATGTTTGATTAAACATTATTCAATTGCCAGTTTGTCGCTGCCTTCTTATAACAAGTTATAGTCCTTCAAATAGAAAAGTACATATATATCAACTTAATATTATATGCCCCCACAGAAGTATCCATCGACTATCCTTTTTAAGTAGTCCCCCTTGCACATTTCTAGCAAACAGTTAAATTTTATTAATAATACTAATGTCTGTCGGAAGGAATCTAGGAGACCAATACATGTAGCTGGCAGTCTCGATGCTACCACTCTGCATCTACTCTTCAATCAATTCTCTTTACGTTAGGACAAGCATGCTCACGAGATTAAGAGGGGGGAGGACCATATTTGGCGTCCCCCCGACGAGCCTCAATCCAATTAGTGCAGGTTGGAAGTGGTGGTGAGCAATTGTCCAGGATGAGTGCAACAGAGGAACCAACGTACATGGAAAAAGCTATACACTTGACGCATAATGGCAAGGGGATAGTAACAGAGAGGAAGAAGGTCGTCACGAAGAAGAAAATTGCGGCTTTCTCTAGCACATCAGCCTCATCAGGATGTCTCCG